>JAOXYM010000015.1:2433037-2448089 GCA_028567055.1 Leptatherina wallacei
TTTATAAACAATTAGTAGATTTTTAAAATCTATCCTCTGACTGACTGGAAGCCAGTGTAAAGACTTTAAAACTGGTGGGATGTGCTCAGATCTCTTAGTCCTGGTTAAAACTCTAGCAGCAACGTCCTGGATAAGCTTTTAGGTACATAATCATGAACTCATAATACAAATAATTATTGTGTGGGTTGAGAAGAAACAAACAAAAAGCCTGTATGAAAACTTCACTAAAAGAAATATAATTACAACTTTTGCATTTAAAAAAAAGAAAAACCGAACAACAAAAATGTGTGTTTAAGTACTAAACAATATAAAAGATTGATTATTAACTGCAACTTTTTTTTTTACATCGAAGCATCTTTTAGTCTAAAATCTAAAATTTGTATCAAATACAGAAGCAACCGAACCTGCAATAACTTCTAAACTCCGGATTAATCACCCCCCTTATAAACCAGACTTTTTAAAATTATCCTTTTAAAACATAAAACACAGTTGAATATGTGTGAGACGAATGAATCACTTCAGAATTAACAACCTTGGCCAGCTCAACCGAGCCGAAAAGAGGAATAACCATTCATATCTTACCATGGTGATGGTGAGGCTGTTGATGTGTTTAATATCCAGCAGACAGTACTGCCAGGCCACGAGACTCTTAACGTTGATGTAGAGCTGACTCCAGATGGACAGGATGGCCTCGTAGTACTGCTCGTTCCTTTACACAACACACACAGATCAAATTAAAACCTTCACTTACTGTAAAAAGATTTTTAAGATTCACTTTTTAAGCTGCATGTGATTTTATTTTTGCACAACTGTGCCAGAGCAGATTTGTTATGTTTCTTACTTGTTTGCGAGGCTGATGCCCAGTGGGTTAGGAGGTGGTATGATCAGGCACACAGCCGGCACCAGCATGTCCAGTCCTCCGGGGCCGGTCACATGCCACTTACTACGCTGGCTGTTGTCCTTCAGGATGGCCTCATCGCCCTTACAGATCACCTTCTGTGGAGCCCAATGAAAAAATATACAATCATGAAAAATAAAACTTAGAAATTCAGAATCTACATTTGAAGAATTTGTTGTTTAAGTTCTGCTTTAAAAGGACAAAAACTTCACCTCATGTTTATTCCAACTTCAGTCTAAATCTTATAAAGGTCCCTTGTGTAAAGACTGGACAGAGCATTGGGTTGGTGCATTAAAAGCTGACCTGGTCTTGTTTAAATTCGCACAAAGCCTTGACGATGATGTTGCTGCCCCTCTCCTCTGGGTTTCTGGGTTTCAGCCTCACGATACTCTTTGACTTAATGACCAGATGCTGCACCTGCCGCTTCTGCTCCAGTATCTTCTCCTTTTCCCTCTGAAGATAAGAAAGGTTTATCGATCAATACAGAAAAAAACTGCATCTTCAAACTGGATGCGGCTAGATCGTCAGTTAGATGATGGACGTGTGGTCGCTGTGAGAAGCTCTCATACCTCCAGACCATTAAGGAGCTCCAGCAGGTCCTCCAGTGAAGTGTTCTTGTCACATACGTACTTCTTACGAATCATCTCATGTTCCTTTTGCAGACTGCTGTACGTCTCATTAGCCTCCTTGAAGAACTATTGAAAAACATAAAATGGGGCAAAGCTCAGAAAAAGGGTTCAAAGGATCCTTTTATACTAATAATGGCAGGAAGCTTGATGTGGTCTAAAAGTATAGTTTCCTCTGCTAGATGAAGAAAAGGTATGTTTATTTCTCTTGTGCGTTTCACACTTAAGAGCTATTAAAAATACTTTACATGATGTGAAAAATGTATTCTGACTGGAAGCTGATAAAGAGACTCAAGAAGTCTTGTTGCCTATAGCAGAAGTGTCTGAGAGACCGACGGTCATCTTAACCTTCAGTTTAACTGCAGGAACTTTCCCCGGAGACCAGGCACTGTACTTTCCCAATATAACGGACCAGTGATTTCCAATTTGGGGTCCCCACTGCTTAAAGGGTAATTCCAAAGATCAGGGGTTGCACAAGCTTTTCACTGCATGTATTTTTACTAATAGTACAAAACCTTTACACATTTATTTGACATATACTGCTGTTACACTCAGAAATGTGAAGTGTGAATAAGTTCTTGTGCATTTTATGAAACTAGGAATAAAGAAAAAAAATTTCTAGAAATCGTGCATCTGCAACTGGATCACTTCAAAGAAAGGAACACCCTGCAGACACATTCCCTCTCTAAAATGAGACCAACAAGCAGATGATCTGATCCTCAATCAAATATCTTGAAAAGATGCTCTTCGTGCACAAACTGGAGTTTATTTATAAAGAGCTTTCAACCAAAGTGCTGAACATGCCAATTAATGAATCTGTGAATTAGCTGTTTGTTGCCACTCTGCCTGCATGCATCTCTGTGCATCTATGCTGGCAAACATTTTAATGATTTAAATTCTCTCGTTTAGCCAAAGTTGGCATCTGGCCATTTATCAAATAAAGGATTTCTGCATTTCTGGGATGTGGAATAACTATATCTCTATATTTCTATATTTCCAGTAGAATGGATATGAGAGGTTTAGACTTATATAAGGGCACATTGATTGTCAATTTCAAGGTCAACGTCAACTTTATTATCCCACTATGGGACATTAATGCGGTCATTCCATAGCACATGTCACCGCAGTTTACAAAGACAAAAAGAAGAACAACACAAACACATAAGATAATGACAACATGTATAGATAAGAAACAATGAAAAACAACAAATAGAGAAAAAAATTGTACAATAAAAACAAGTATCATATGACCTGTAATATAAAAACCAGTACGTGTGTGTGCAGCAATACATACGTATATGTAGGCTAAGGAGTCCCCCATGATGCTACATGTGTCTACGTGGAGTCTACTGTTATAAAACCTAATGGCTGCAGGCACAAAAGACTTGGAATACCTCACAGTTCTAATCTTCTTCTGCAAGATTCTGCCTGTAACTCCTGACCGGTTCGGGGAAGACGGGGTGAGTTATATCACCAAGAATCTGGTCGACCTTTTTTAGCATCAGCTCTTTTTACGGATGAGCAGCAGAATCCTGTTCAAGTCCAATAATCTTACTTGCTGTGCTGCTATTCATCCCTGCATACCTGTCCAAATCCCCTTGCAACAATAAAAAAAAATACTGTAGCATAGAAAACGCCCACCCTCACACCTAACAGCTAATCCCTGTCCCACATGTAATAGCTCTAAACATTATTATTGTGCATGCACATCGACTGACATGGGTATGCTCGGGAGGGGGGGGGGGGGGGGGGGGGGGGGGGGGTGGGGATTAAAGAAAAGAGATTGTGACCTATTGCATAAATCTGCAGACTGTGGGAATATTTTTGGGGGGGAGCTGTAAAACTGTTGGCTTATGAATAAAAAACAAGCTGAAAAATGCGAATAAATTCCAAAATAGTTTGTTTTTGTGTTTTTGTTGGTTCCAGCAGCTCATTGGACAAAGCACACAGTCATTCTTATCCTGTAGTAAAATACAGTTGATCACATTTAAGTTACCTGGCTGTAAGCTCCGTTCTCCTTCAGATGAACATCGATGCATTTCGTAATTTGAAGAAGCCAACTCCACTGAGTCTGCAGCGTGTCCCTGTAAGCCTGGAACATGCACAAGCACAAAAACATGAGAAAGAGTAACTACACAAATAAACACAGTTACATCGTTTTGGATCTTTAAGTGAACGTTTTCACACCTCGATCTTGTCGGAGGCCGGATGGTTATCTTGCAGGAGGGTGTTCACTTTGGTTTTCAGCTTATACAGATCCTTCTCTTTCTCCTCCAGGGCACTCATCAGTTTCTGTTACATAAGAAGAGGTTTAGTAATCACAGGGGATGCAGAGAAACATGAAGATGCAGAGAAGTTCTGTGGTTTTGCTCTAAATGGATGAGCGACACCAGCTGCCAAAATCTAATCTGCCACAGATGTTTGCTCCCTTATGAGATGCAGATTGCCTTCATAAAATAAATTAGTGTCATTCAGACTCACAGATTTATGCCAAGAATGTTAATCAACCAGAATGAAGGTCTTAAAAACTCAGATCAAAACATGAATATCTGTGGCGTCCAGTTATGATGGTTAATCCGCTTCTACTCATCCAGCCTGAGTTTTACTGACCGAGTAGCTCTCCTGCTTCTTGGGGATGTACTGGTCGATGTTCTTGTCTCCCCAGTTAAAGATCAGCTCCTCTTCCTCTCTGTCATTCACCCACATGATCTCTTTGGATATCTCCTGAATGATGTGCATGAGGTCTCGCAGCTGATCGGTCCGGCTAAACGACATTTGCTGTCCAAACAGAAGCAAGCAGCAAGTTAATGCTAAAGGTTTACCAGCAAAGGCAGGGCAGGTGATGATGAGCTTTTAGTTCATTTTACCTGCAAACTGTCCCATTCCTGCTCCAGAGTGTGCATGTTTGGTTTATCACCTCTCTTCACCTAAGATGGGGGAATGAATCAGTCAAACATTTTTGTTCAGCAACTTTTATGGAGGTAAAACAAATTAAAGATGTTGCACAACTAAATATGAATCCAGGCTAATGCATGAAATAAACAAAAGTCTGCACGTAAATGTTGATGCATTCAATTAATTCATTTAAAAATACCAAATGAGGATGTTTTTAGAGCTTTTGTCTCATACTGGAAGTTTTTATTTGCAGCAATAATGAACTCAGGTTTTACAACCAGCCTTATGATTTGCCTGCAAACCCACCAGGTCGTCTCTGGCTCGGTCCATCTCGGAGCATCTCTGGATGGAGCTGTGAAACTTCTGGTGGTTGATGAGCTGCTGCTCGAGGGTTGCAGTGTCGTCTCCCCATGAGGCTGTTTCAATCAGACGCTGAAACACACGGATTATATTAGTGATTTCCCTTCTGAAATGTGCAGATAAAAAACCCTCTGAGCAACCAGTCTGCAGCTAACAGACCGGCTTGGTGCAGCTGAGTGTTGTCCATGTAGATTTGTGGTTGTTGTCACCAGCAGGTGGTGGCAGAGAAACATGTATGGCCAGTTTCACTTTTGATTTATGAGAATATCTCAGGAATACAGCAGGAAAAAAAGCCTCTTATGTTCATTACAGTTACATTACAAAACATTTTCTCATTCATATGTAACACAGCACACGCACCGCAGTATGATGGGCTCCCCTCAATGTTTCATTCAATCATTTTCATTTCATTTGTCTCTTTTTTTCTCCTTCTCTCTTCTTTTCTTTTCTGTTCTCTTTTTATTCTTTTTCTGTCCCCTCCAGTCGGGTCCAGCAATACAGTAATAAACAATCATTCAAAATAAACAAACAAAAATAAATAAAAGGAAAAAAGAATTCCGATTCTCAAGAGGGGGTTTATAGATATAAAAGCTCCTCGTGGCAAAGAAAATTTGTTGGGCACAACACGGCAGCCGGACCATCATTCTGCTGCTATGACGATGGACAAGACAAGTGTAAGAAAACGTCTTCTTTTCATGATTTCATTCAGCACAAAGCTCAGATTTTTGGAAGGTCAAATAAATGAAATTGATCTAATTAATGAAAAACATAAGATGTATCTGGAATGTGTAGAAGTGAAGGTTGAGTCATGATTATTTACATAATCAGGCCACATTTTCACAGATTGAAAGATTTCTAAGTAAAATGAAAACATTGATAAAAGAATCCTCACACCACATTCTGCAAAAGATTAAAAAAAGTCTGAAGGAATCAGAAAACAAAGAATAAAATCTCTGTGTACTTTATGAAATGAAATCTTTATTTAAGTTGTTTTAAAATCTATGGAGACAACTCTACTCATAATAATTCAAGAGCTTGAATTTACTTTTTTTATTTCAAACTCCTGAGATTTACTTGCCTTTTGGATTCAATATACAGTATAAAGTACATATAACTCCATATTCCACTATGTAGTTCCACAAATGCATTGATATGTTCCCTCCTCTCGCCCCTTCTCCATATTTAAATGGTAGCTCAGGAGGGGCAATCCAGACACTTTGCTGCAGGTTTTGTGGCCGCACTAATTTGGGTCTACCCTACAACTTGGAAGGGAGGAGTGAGTTGAAATGTGTTTATTTGCTTTCAGTTTGCAGTTTATGTTGCTGGAACATTTACAAGCTGCATCTATTATTTAAGTCAAACTCACTTTCCCCGTTGAAGGTGTTTAATGAGTCTCCAAACCCATGCATATGAAATTATACACATGCTTAATTCAGTATCTTAAAGCAAAAATAATTCCACACAAAAGACTCTTCCTCCTCTGTAAACAAAGGACTGTAAATAGTATTAGTTTGGTCTGGATGTGTGTACTGATGCATACCTTTTGCTGTGAAATCCAGCCCATTGCATGGTGGAAGCTGCTTCCAGGTTCTTCCCAACCTCCAGAGCTCCCTCTGGTGCTCCTCCTCCTCTGCATGGTGCCTGAGATGGCCATGTGGACCCCTTTCAGCTGGTTCTTATAGATCTCCACGCTGCCAATCGACAACAAGGACCAAACATTTGGCACGAACTTTACAAATATCCTTTCAGAGAAGTTAATCAAATGATGGAGAGGATTCAGAGAGAAGCCCTTCTTACCTCCTGACTACGTTGTCATTGGGTTGTCCCAGTTGGCTCAGGTCTATCGCACAGTTCTTCAGCCGTTCGATGGCCTCTCTGGCAAGCCCCATGTAGTACTCTACATCACCTGAAACGCTGCCCTGCAAGATGGAAATGAAGCATTTAGATAGGAGCACAAAGTCACTATCCAGGAGACTAAATGCTAAATAGATAGTTGTCTTGTTTTTAATCTGTGAAAGAACAAAAACAGATGAACGCATAAAAAGATAATGAAGTCATTTAAGGAAGAGATGAGACTCAGATATGATAGTCAGGCTACTGCCTGAGCAGTTTCTGTCCTAAAAGCAGATCCACCAGAGAACTAAACTATGTTGAAACACCAGTTACAACCACACAACATTTCTGTCATTCTTTCCGTCTCATTTGCCAGCGGAGGACACGCAACAACACTTTCCCTTCCAAATATAAACTTTTTGGACTCAAGCTGATTTTCTTCTGTGGTTAAGAAGACAAAGAGACAGCGAAGAGCTGGAAAAGCACGACTCACAGACTGAAGGCTGTATTCGGCCTTCTTCAGGTACTCGTTGCACTGGATCTGCAAGGTCGCAACCCTCTGGTTGACGGCGTTGAGTGGAGGGCCGCTGCAGGGGGCAGCAAAGAAAAGTCATCATCATGAAAACCATCACGAAGACCAGCTTCAGATGCTTTACGTGTATTACAAGCTTATGCACAGTATCAACAATAAAACCAGTGATTTTTTTACTTTTTCTTCATGTGACAAAACCACAATTTCATAAAAGATAATTTTCTTCTAATATCTAATGAGCCAAAAAACAGTCAAAATCTCCAGTATTTTTGCTGTAAGGTTTGAAAGAACCATCAAAAGGATTGTCCTTAATCATCCCTCGGACTCCCTCAGATATTCTGCACCCACTTATTCAGAATTCTGACAAAATAGTTTGAATGTTTTTCTTTTTTTTACTTTCTGTGAATCAGATGCAGCCGAATGTTCCTTCCTGGTAACATGAGGGGTGTTTGGCTTCATCTTCTTTCCAGGAAGCTGTATTGGTAACAGTGTTTACGAAAGCTTCCTGGAAAGAAGCCCAATATAAATATGAAGGCCCAAGCGACTTAATGATCGTCATAACCGACTAATTTTGGCTTCTTACAGATTTATAGGCATCAATGTTCGTTTTAGCCAACTTTAAAAACTAAACATAAAGCAGAAATATTGGCTTTGGGCATCTTAGAAGAAGCTACCAAATAGTGTGTAAAGCAGTGCAGATCTGAATTTGTTGTTTACACACTCAGTGGCATCTGCAACAGATTTAGAAGAGTACACATCACAGCTGATCTGATGGAGGGGGGATGGACCATAAAAAACTGAGTTGACTCCATAAACCATGTCTCATTTAAAGATTTTTTGTTTATAAACATATAAAACTGCAAGTTTCCCTATAAAAACGAGATTCAATTATTCACTTATAACAGTGGAAACTGGATTAAACTAACTGGACAATAAACTTAGTACCTGCTAAATGATCTGATGTACAGTATGAACAAAAACTCATTTCTGCTGCTAAGTTATTTTGCATTTCTACATGAGTCATTCAGGGGAAGACAAACAGAAAGGATTCTGCATCTACCACACAGTTTATGGAAGACACAGCAATATAAGTGTGACAAACAATGAAAAAAGAGTAAAGTTGGTGCAAAACTAATTTCAGATTTATCTATTTAAAATCCATCACGCTCCATCAATCACTTTTCTTTGGTCTCCAAAAAATTTTGACATTTAAAAATGTATAAATCATGGAGAAAAACGGAGTTATATTCTTTCTTTAAGTACAAAAGAAAAGAACACTTAGCAAAACACACATTTTTCTGCTCAGTTTTTCATTATAACATATACAAAATGTACAAGTTTGTTCTTCTCAGTTTTCACAATAAGCAGTTTTCCACTAATACCTACAATAAACTCTGCTATGCAATGAAAACTTGAATAATTCCCATGATTTTTCTTGAAATAATTCATTTTACAGAGTAAACCGAGTCTTAGTATCAAACATGATCGTTTGCTCATCTTTTTGTCTGATGATGATGTGATGGCGTTAAAAAAAAGACCATAAATATCTTTGGAATGAACACTGACTGTTTTCCCTTTTTTGCATCAGAGGAACTCGGCAGTTCAGTACGCGCAATAAATCTAATTCCTCTCGGGGGGGGGGAGCAGCTGTGCAATGAAGAAGTTGATTTATAATCAGAATAAATCTGGAAAACATAGAAACTATAAATCATCATTAAGAAAGATAAGCTGTTTATTGCTCTGCAGCTTTGTTTCATTAACATTGTGCGCCACTAATTCTGTAATGTAAGGACTAACGCGATTATTCCCTGAGCCAACAGATTCTGAATTCACAAAGGAAGTTTTTTTTTTTTTTTAATTACTCTGAAAGCACCTGCGGCTTCATGGTGGATTTGAAGGATTAGTCACGCGCTTGCAAACAGATGGTTTGTAACTTCAGACAGAGCTGAGAAGTTTGCAGCAAGTTGTGATCCCTGACATTTACCTGGAAAACAAACATTGCGAGTTTTTAGCCTAAAGACTGTTCGAGGTTTTGCGCAGCCGAAATGGAGACGGCGATAAATAAAAAAAAAGAGGCTGTCAGGATGAATATTTCATGACAATTCAAACCGACACGCATCCTACATGCGCAACAGGTGACAAAAGAAAAGAAAGGAAAATGGATTCCTACCTCATTGTGCCCATGGCCCCGCTCGCCATCCCTCCTCCTTTAGAAACGGACTTTGATAAGCTGTAGGTTCTGTATCCGTCCATGAAGGGTTCGTATCCGTTACCGTCTCCCTGCAGCCCCTCGCTCCGTGCGTAATGGTAGGTCCCACCGCCAGTCAAGTCGCCTTTGGAGCTGGCTCTCCGGTTCATGTTTAGTGCCTGCTGTGACGCGTACATGCTCATACTGATCGGGATCAGCCTCAGAGAGACGCTGCAGGAGTTACCGGAGGAGAGCCGCGGCAGACAGGTCGCCCCTCCACCGTGTTCTATCTCTGGTCCCCTCGCTGCAGACTGCAAACATCTCGCAGAGGAGGTGCGCTTTAGGAGGGTGACCACACCTTTGTGACTCCACTGAGCTCAAAAAAGTTTTTTATGATCTGCCCCTCCCCTTTTTAAAACTCAGCTGGAGGCAGAAACGTGCGTATAGTGCAGATTCAGTCTTTGTGGGAACTAATCAGGCTCTCACATTGAGTTGTTATCATTGAGAAGAAGGGAATATTTGGTATAAAGAGGTAATTTTATTCAAGCCGAGGGCTTTTTTGGAAAGGGAAACTGTTTGGAGTCAGGTCTGTTTGGTAAAGGGATGAGATCTCGTGATAACTTTAAAATAATTACTTTAAATATGAATACAGACATTTCAATTGAGGATATTTTGCAAATTGTTCCCATCTAAGTACAAAAATGCTTCAGAAAGAATGCACCAAGGGATGAAACTTTTGAAAAGTCAGGCCTCTTTTTGAAGAGTTAAAACAACAATATATCAATAGGCAACTTGAAATCAGCTTTTGAACTATTACTGAGCATCCGAAAGGTTCAGAATCTCAAGTGAATTCAAGTTTTTTTTTTGCAAAACTAAAACATTTTCATAAAATGGTCAAGGCTAAACAAAACTTCAAAACATAAACAAATTTATGAAAGTACCAGTGGACAAATGATGATGAATCAACAACAGAGATTTCAACTATGAAAAATAAAGACAAGAAGATATGGTGAAGCATATCTTGACCCAGGCTTGACTAGGTAATGGTCACACACAGTGTGTTGAATGTCTCTAAGTATCAGCATCTGACAGTACGATGCCACTTGTAGACTTCTCTTTCTGAACGCAAAGAAAGGCCTGTTTATTACTTTAGAAATAACAAACATCCAATAAACGAAAGACAGGTTTGTGGCACATTTCTTCATATGTTGCATGTGATAGTGGGATCGTGGGAGGCTTGACATTATTATTGTCAATAAAAAGAAGAAAAAGTTTGTAGAAAAAGTTTGGGAACCACTGGTCTAAGCCATGCATTCATTTAAGAGTATGCTACGTCTTCTCATGCTCTTTTAGTTGCCAGTGGGATTAGAGCACATGCACTGATCATTTAGTACAATTGCCGACTGAAAATATAGAATAAATCGAGCAAAATTAAAATCTAATTTGCAAAGAATATCTTTGGAAAAGCTTGCGTTTGTGGTTTTTCTGATATCACCACACCATCTGTGATGAAAAGCAAAAACTTTCAAAGTGACACCATCAAAGGTCAAAGAGCTTCAAGGCAAACTGCTGAGAGGACAAGTGATAAAACACTCATGCACACACACACACACACACACACGAGTGTTAGAGTTTAACCACTTGCCTGAAGCCAGTGGGTGGGACTCACAGGTAAAACAAGTTCTTTAAGAATGACAGTCACTCAAATCTTATTACTTTTCCCTGAGTTGCTCAAAGTTTGACAAGAGAGGACTGAATCCTGGTCAGACATGCTATAACCCTTTCCTCTGCAGATGTAATTTGATATATAGGATCCATTTTGTATGAATGCATGGAAGCATCTTGAACTCTGTGTCGTTTTTAGTCAATCGTCTTTGTTTGATATACAGTGGAGTCTTTGTCCGCAGGCAGATTGACCCTCCTGCAAAGGCTGAAAGGTGCTGACAAGGTGGAGAATTTCCCATAAAAGCTGAGAATGAAGTCAAGTTTAAAACCAAAACAAACAAAAGAATTCATGGGGGGATTTTTGAATAAACAAAGCACCATATCAGGGATTTTATTTAGTGTTGCAGAGGGTTGTAGTAATCACCTAAGCTGTTCAATACCATCACAAATGTTAGCCTGCCACCTCCAAAAGCTCAGCATGCATCTGTGGCCTTTTCAGCATCCTGATCTCAGCACATAGCTCAGAGTTTTTGTGCCCATGTGCAGCCTCAAGAAGGTGTGAGCATATCCCCGGGAAGCTTTTCTTCTCATTCATTTGACTCATATTCAAAAAATACCCTAGCTTATACACATCCCGAACGGGATGAAGGAAAGAATTAGATGAAAAAAGGACAAACAGAATGAATTTTTGAGTCATGATTGACTGAAATTTACAGATAGCAACTACACAAATGATTGCAAATACTTGAACCCTCGGCCTGCTGTTTGAGGACGGCCTCCCTGCACCACCGTCCCAATAAACTCTGCAGCTATTGAGGAATGTAGCATGGGTGTGCGTGCTTGTAAATGTGTGGGATTGTGAGTTAATGGTATGAGCATGCAAAAGGGAAAGTGCAATAGACATAAAAATGAACAAGCAAGTTATTTAGAGTTTATTTTTTATTATTACATATCATAAACAAGCCTAATTAGTTTGTGTGGACGACTTAGTGCATTCACAACAACAAAGCCACCAGCTTGACTTTCTGTGTATGGCTCATAAAGGTAGCAAACTGCTCCAGCATTTTCTGTTAGAAAAAGGCAAGTCCCACATAACCATCACGTTATTCCCCTCGGCAAGTGATACTCAAGAGCACGCCTTTGCCAGTGCATCAGCTCAGACAGAAACAAGCCTTTATGCCAGGATAGCATTCCTGCACTGCTCTTGCATTTTGTCAAAGCTACACAGAGCACAAACGTTCCCTCTGAAAGCGCAGTTGGATGTAATTTACTACCATAAAATCTTGACCCTGAAGTCTTGAGTCTGCCTGAACATGTTTTGGGGTTGAATTTGCTTCTGGAAAAACAAGTTTCATTTGAAGCTCGTTCGCTCTAACATATAAACATATAAAAATCTGTTCACTATAGCAACAGAATTTCCCACATTCACTGAGTTAAATCATTTTAGGGTGTGTCTCTTGGGCGTAGTTGAGGTATTCTCGCTTCTACCTCTGTTCATTCCTGAGTTCGATAGACAGGGCTGGGCTTGCACGCTTGCATTGGTCTTTAAGACCACCAAAATTACTATGAGCCACTAACATTAGATATTTTGAAGTGGTATTCAATCCTGAACAAAGACTTATATAAACAAGTAAATGAAGATAGATCTGAATAAGCCTGAAAGATGGTGTAACATGATTTCAGCTTTCCTTTTGCTTGTTTTCACTCAGGCATTCCTATTGCCATCTAATCTGATCCAGAAGGAACAAATGCGGTTGTGTTGTTGACTGTTTTCAGTGTCACATAAGGAGAGCGTAAAAATCATTTTGTACATGATTCGCTCTCCAATCCTGCCTCTGTACTGAGATTGAGAGCTTTTCAGTGACAGCTAAAATATAAAGGGAATTGCTCCCTTTTCATTTTCAGTTTTTAAAGTCCATCAGTGCCGATAAGCCCTGACAAATCTGTTTCAGATGATTAATTATCATGTGGATGGGGTCATTAAAACCCCAAATAAAAACTAAGTTATCACCATCCGTGCAGCTCCCCTCATCTCTTTTGGTCTTCTGATGCTTTCAGACCAACATGCTTGGTCTTTTCTCCAGACTCACTCCCAGCAGCAACAGCTAGTAAACCAGCTCCGATAACCCGTTTCACCGAAATTGTCACTGAACAAACAGAGAGTGAGTCTTGTAGCGATCATTGGTGGTCTGTAGAGTTTTAGGCTAAATTTGAACAAAATTTCACTCGAAAAACGACCCGGTAGTGGATTTTTAGGCCTATTTGAATGCTTTCATTTCACATTCCCATTTGTCCCACATTAAATAGAGATTGTTTATTTTAATAGAACTTGCAAACTAGGGAGTCAAACTCCAAACCTCCACCTTTCTAGTAGTGGGACGGACAAGCAAATTAATAGTGCATTTTTTGACTAAAGCATGAAACTTGCAGGATTTTATCTACATACCCCAAGGTTTGATTTCAGACGTGGAACCACTTTCTGTCTGACCTCAGGTGACCTCCAGGGGTCAGTGACCTCGTCCCATTATTCTCCGTTACAATTCCTCAAAAGAGGGTGTCAATCACACTTCTCTCACTGAAGATGTGGAAAAATTAATTAACGTGTAATATCAATATACACATTTACAATATGGTATGTTCATGAGTACTACAGCATTGGTCCCCAACCTGGGGTCTGGGACCCCCCAAGGGAGTCGCCCAAAGAGCACAGAGGGTCCAGAGGCTTCGATTCACATCAATTATAATTTAAGTCCACACATTGTCCGAGTCTATATGTTGTTAATTTAACTTTGACTTTATTAAAGGACAGGATTCAGCTATAATAGGCTACAGTATTTATGGTTAGAATCTCATTTTTGAAAGCAGAAAAGCATGCATGGTTTCAGCACAGGTGGGGCCGGGGGTCCTGTTTTTTTTAGCATTTACATGAAGGCGGCCCTTAAAGAAGACATCTACAGGATTCCAAATGTGTCAGCTGGCCACTGGCAAGCCAGATACTTCAGAGTCTGCATTAGGGGTGGGAGAAAAAAAATCGATTTACTTAAGTATCAAAATCTTTTGTTTTACGATTTTAAAATCAAACTTTTTTGCTTCTGTTAAATAAATGCTTCATGTTTAACTGGTTCAAATAAAGTTGCTGCTGAATAAATCTTTAAAACTGACTCATGTAATGTGTATTTTTTTTTAGGGAAATATGGCTCCTGATATTGTCTGTTGACATCGTCATCATTCTACTTTTTCACATGGTCTGATGTTAAAAAAGCAAACATAAAAACCGGCAAGAATTGCAATTTAAATCGATTCAGCACCCAAAAAAAATTGTATTAAATCAGGGGGTATTGACCCAGCCCTATAGTCTGCATCATGTCCGAATGTCATGTTCAGTTTTATCCAACCAAGCCTTCTACGTTTAAGCATTCTAAGCTGCATTAACCCACTAACGGGTAACTCTGTCCTCGCTGACAAGTACAAACAAGTGAACCTTTGCAATGAGTAGGCAGTTGTAATGTGTCACTGGCCAGGAATCTCTTTTAATTTCTAGAAATTGGACAGTTACAGTGGCTTCCAAAAGTTCCTTTGAACTTCCCACATTTTGTCACATTACAAAACATATTTTATTGTAATTTTATGTGAAAGACCGACAAAGAGGCAGACAATCGTGTAGCAAAAAGAAAATTATACCTGATCCCTTTGTTGTACTGATGTGTAACAGGGCAAGTGAAACCTCAGAGGCGAATGAAGCCAGAAAACAGCTTTTCACTTAGAAATCCAGAGATCTGCAGAACATGCCACCACTAATGAAAGCTGCGCTAGAGCAACATATAAAGCAGGGCATCTATGAGGCCAGCGCTTGGTACAAAGCCTTACAGCCTAACCCTCAGCTGCCAAGTTCTTCTGATTGGGGTTGTGTGAAGGAAGAAATGGTACAGCAGCCACTGTGGACCACCTTTAAAAAAAGTTTTTAACCCTGATGTAAAGCTGCTGAGAGTCTCATCAGACCTGCAGGTTTCTGGGAGTTTGTTCCACATGTGAGGAGCATAAAAACTGAACGCTGC
>JAOXYM010000015.1:2488817-2513248 GCA_028567055.1 Leptatherina wallacei
CGTGACTTAGAACATTGTAAGAGACTATTCCAAGGACTTATAAAAGTGATTTTTGCATAATATGTCTCCTTTAAAACTGTGCTTTTTTATACTCTAACTAATCTGAGATCCACCGTTAGTATGTGTTGTGAAAAACACTATTATCTTGAATCTGTTGTGGCCTCCAGTCCTGCAGGAACCATCTGTACTGGCCTGGTGTGGAAATGTCATTGCAGAGAGGAAAATGACCTAATTACTGCCTAAAAGGGCTCATTTTTCTTTGTGAGTAGGAATTACTAAATTTAGTCTGTGCTTTCAGGCACAGCGTCCAATATTTTTTTTTATCTCAAAAACTCCGAATTAGATCTTCTAAAATCAGTTAAACTAAATGAGAAATATCATTTCTTTTAATCACTGTGGTAGAAATGGACTTCCATACTGAAAAGGCACCTTGATAGTGTTAAAATATTTTTCGTATTCTTCAAGTTATGCAATACAAGCTTTTTTTTTGTTTGGTAAAAGGATTTAAATCAGATCCATACAACTCACAGTGACATTAATCATCTTATAAAGTACATTATATTAGAAAGTGGCACTGTAACTTGGAGTAATGACAACATCTGTGTCTATTTCTATTGAATATGAAATTAAAATTCAACATAATTCACATTCTTGCTGCAGAAAGATTTACAAAAGATTGATAATGAACTCTTTTAATCGACACCAGCTCTGGTTTTTTTGTAACAAAATCATCTTTTGGTTGTTTCACTCTTCCAGAAAGTCTTCGACCAGCTTGTTGAACTCATCGGCGTACCTCAGGTGGAGATTGTGTTTTCCTTCGGGCATTAAATGCAACCTACATTTAGAGATAAAAAAGTTTTTATTTCAGCTTAAATCCCACGTTGAAATCTATTATTTTAAAAACTTCTTGATGTTTTTCTCACCGTGATTTTCTGATGTGTTTCAGGAGGTACTGAGGGTGGAAGCTGGGGACCATGGGGTCTTTCTCTCCGTGGATGATCAGGGTCGGACAGCTGATCTGGGGTAGAAGCTCCACGCAGATACTCCCTAATCAAAGAACATTTCTCTGTGCGTTAAAGTTACTGAGAACATTTTGCTCATTTTGTTATGAGTCTGCAGCAAATTTCTTCACCTTCTGGTCGCTGAGCAAACTGTGCAACCCCGTCCACCCAGCCCTCCCATGTCCGAGCAAAGACTTCTGCCCCGTACACCTCCTCCATGGGCTGCCTCATCCTCGCACTCCACTTGGAGACATTGCGGACCACTTTGTGTTCCCACCAGAGATCAGGCATGCACACACACACACACACATAATGCAGATTGCATCAATAACTCATGAAGTGTATTCATTTCTAGAAGTTATTCCAGACAATAAAAAGTGGAGTACTGTTGTAAAGCTTGAGGTCGTCTTGGGAGACGAAGGCGTTTGAGCCCCAAACGACCATCTTATGGATCAGGTTGGGGTTCCTCGCAGCTGCGATCAGAGCAGTGATCCCTCCATCGCTCCAACCCAGCAGAGAAAACTTGCCAAATCCCAACGTCTGCCGGAAAAAAAAGACAAATATGTTCATTTATAGTTAAAGTCATGCTCTGAAATGTTTATTAAACCATTAATACAGTAACTTCAGCCTGTAATTAATTAAAATACAGGGCTATAAACCTTCATCAGATCCACGGCGTCCTTCGCATCCCTCTCAAAGAAGTCAGGGGGGAAGTCTCGGTCCGGGGGACGGGATTGTCCGTAACCACGGGGATCCCAGCCAACGATGGTGAAGAGTTCCTTGTTCAGAGCTTTTAGCTGAGGACCAAAATCGGTCCTGGTGCTTCCTGAGGTCGAAAACATGGACGTTATTTTTAAAAGGAGGCCACATGCTGATCTCACACTGTGTAAAGGCCGTATTTACCCAGAGCACCGGGAAACAGCAGCAGGGCATGTTTCCCTCTGCCTGTCTGCTCATAGTACAGATCAACTCCGTTAACATGCTGCCGCCCGGAGATCACGGAGGAGCTGCAGGGAAAACACACAAGCAAGCACAGCAAAAACAAAGATGATGAAGCATTACATACGAAGGAATTAGAGAGTTAGGGGGTTTATTTTAAGGTTTACCAGAATTATTTATTCACACAAATATCTCATCAGCTAATCACATGGCAGCAACTCAACACATCTAGTCATGTAGACATGGTGAAGATGACTTGAAGTTCAAACTGAGCATCAGAATGAAGAAGAAAGTGGATTTAAGTGGCTTCGAACGTGGCATGGTTGTTGGTCTGAGTATTTTACTGGGATTTTCACACACAACCATCTCCAGGGTTTACAGAGAAAGGTCTGGAGAAGAGAAAACATCCAGTTATTAGGGGGAAAAAAGCCTTGTAGAGGTCAGAGGACAGAGGAGAATGCGGGCAGACTGGTTGGAGATGATAGAAAGGCAACAGGAAGTCCAACTGGTTCCAACCAAGGTATGCAGAATAATATCTCTCAACACACAACACGTCCAACCTTGAAGCAGATGGGCTACAGCAGCAGAAGACCACACCGGGGGCCCCTCCTGTCAGCTAAGAACAGGAAACTGATGCTACAATTCACACAGACTCACCAGAACTGGACAAACTGGTCTGATGAGTCTCTATTTCAGCTCCACATTCACATGCTAGGCTCACAATCTGAAACACCATGAAAGCCTGGATCCATCCTGGCTTGGATCAATTCTCTACTCCAATGGCCTCCAGTCACCAGATCTCAATCCAATGGATCAGTGGTGGTTCCCAACTTATTTTCCCTGAGGACCCCCTTCATGCAACTACTAACCCCCCCACCCCCGCCAGGTTGAAACCATGCTTTGTTTTATGCTCTCCTTTGCTGCTTCTCATCATAAACGATGCATTCTGGCCGAGTCCTTTGATAAAAACCAAAGTTAAGGCAATTATCAACATACAGCCATACTTTTTTATTTTTCAAAGTAAGGACGAATCATCTGCACTGTGGCATTTCTCAGACATGCCTCATTAATGAAATGGTGCAAAGACTCATCAGACTCCCAAAACACTGGTTCCACGTGAATGAAACAGCCAGATGATAAAATACAAACAAACATATAATTCACCTCAACTTGGCTCTGTGTGGACATGACCTTCATTTACATCACACTGGCTCTGAACAGTCAAAGCCTCGGAGACCCCCTGTGCTCTTTGGGGGACCACAGGTTGGGAACCACTGCAATTGTGTGGTGAAACAAGAGATTCTCATCATGCATGTGCAGCAACTGTGTGAGGTCATCATGTCAATATGGAGCAAAAGCTCTGAAGAAAGTTTCAAACACCTTGTAGAATCTACCAAAAATGAAGGCAGTTCTGCAGGAAAAAGGGGGGGGGGGGGGGGGGGGGGGGCAACCCGGTAATTTGCAAGATGTAGGCTACCTAATAAAGTGATAAAGATTTATTATGAATAGTTTGTGTTGTCAGAAGACCTTAAATGCTTAGACATAAACACAAATCTGTCCACAGGGGAAATTTAACTTCCTTTGAAGAGTTTGGTTACTTTGATGCTAAAAGCTTTAAAATATTCCAATAAAACGCAATGCTTTGATAACTACTGATGATACGGGAAAAAGGGGGTGGAAAGAAAGACCCCCCCCCCCCCCCCTCCGTGTATTCAGTATTATCTTAACACAGCTTGGAGTTTGGAAGGACTTTCCAACAGAAAACTAAGCGGGTATTTGGCGCCATCTAGTGGTCAGAAACCAATCTAACACAGAGGAAAAACTTCTGCATACGCTCGCGCAGGCTTCTAGTAAAAACACAGCATGCACTTCCTGTTTGTCTCCGAGCTTATTGGAAGAATCGTGCACATCACCACGTTCATGTCACGGTGACTGGAGCTAAAAGAGTTACCAGTACGGCTGAGTCGCAGTCATGGCTCTCTTCACGCGCGTGCCACAGCTAATTAAACGTCTTCGTAGTAAAACCAACGTCATTCCTCCTCCGTGTGTGCTCTCAGCCAGCAGCAATCCTCGTCTTTCTTATTCGTGTGATTAAATATTAAGTGTCTTTCTGAGCAAAGTCCGCGCAGCCTGCACGGCAGGTTGGTCTTTCAGGACTTCCTGGCAGAAGGAACCAGTTTGGCACTTTCCACGAAAATCTATGATAACATTTAAAGCGAAAGTACGAAAAGGAACCCAAAAGAATTGCACATGCATGTTTGTCTCTTCCTGCAAAGATTTGTCCTGCAGCGTTCAGATTTCCCTCAAAACTTAATATATTCAGGATTAGTTTGTTGTTCATTTTCACAGGAATGTGATAGTTTTATATGGGAGTTTGTTTTGGGATGATTATTTCTTCCTTTAATGAAACAAACTGGTGTATTATACATCATTGGAAAGCCTGATTAGTCACCTTTACACTGAGGTGTAACCTTGTAGGATGCTGTTTCTGTGAAATGTGCAATACAGCTGAATGTATGAGCAGGACTCCCCAAAAATGTGCCAATTTCCTCCATTATTCTCCTGTTCTCCTTGCACTGTCGCGCAGTGATAAGGGAAGAACAACACATAATGGCCATTTTCACACTTCATTTTCCACCGTCGGGGACCTCAGCAGCATGTGGACCATCCATACGCAGCCACAAACGGACATCTCGGTACCTCCTCCACACATTTATCTGTGGGATGACATCCTCAACCCGGAGTTGCTGAAGCTCAGCCGGTGTGGTTGCAGTGGTCAGTCTCTGGGACGTACAGCAGGACCAGGCTAATGCAAGTGTTCAGTTGGGTTGAGGTCCGGACTCACAGCTGGTCATTCATCATCATCTCTCCCAAATTCTGGAGGTTCTTTCTCAAATTTTAATGATTTTTTTCTGCTATATTTAAGCAGGATAAGTATATTATCCTGCTGATATATAATTATATTGTATCAGTTAGACCCCAAAGAGCAAAAACTACAATCTGCTTTGTTCTTGACTCGTTTGCTTAAATAAATAAAGTAGAATAAATAAAACATAACAAACTGTCTAAACTTGACACCTTTAATTTCTCGCTAACTTTCTGTTCTTGTTTTTCAAATAAAATCAATAAGTATAAAAAAAAAACCCTGAGTAGGCTAAAACATTTAGATTTAAATGGACATCTGAAAGAGGTCCCTTTCAAGATCTGTCCTGTGGGAACAAAGAGTGTCTTCATGGAGAAAAGTCTGGACCAGTAACATCTAGATGATAAATGTGTGCACAAGATCTGATCTAATTATTTAGATCATACACAGCTGGACTATAACATGTTTAAAGCCACTGTAAACCAGGGGTGTCCAAAGCCGGTCCTCGAGGGCCACTGTCCTGCAGGTTTTCTATGTATCCCTGCTCCAACACACCTGACTCAAATTAATTAATCATTGTGCAGAACTTAATAGGCTGCTGGATCCATTTAATTTGAGTCAGGTGTGTTGAAGCAGGGATACATAGAAAACCTACAGGACAGTGGCCCTCGAGGACCGGCTTTGGACACCCCTGCTGTCAACTAAATGTATTCAACTGATTTAATTCAATATATTTATGGTATTTAAACAACAATCAGTCAAAATGATAACTTGCCCTGTTTTTAAATTACTCATGTAGCACAGCCCCATCCTCCCCCTGAAAACACACACACACACACGCACACGCACACGCACAGCGCTGATCTAATTAATTTTTTCTTCTTACTTTCTTTTTCTAACAATCTCTTTGAAAAGGTCCTTGTTTCTTTCATGTGTGTTTATGAATGGGTCTTAGTCGTTGGCCCTGATGAGCTGTTCAGACCTGCTTCTCTGTGGCAGGCGGGCGGGCGGGCAGCTTTTTGTAAACGCCTCCATGCTGCTGTTTGTGTCTGAGCTGTGCCACACGCTGAACCACACACAGGAACATAACAAAAAGCCAGGCTAAAAATACCTCCATAACCTCCGAGCGTGTCGAAGATGCTGCCAGATTTACTGTAAATGCTGCTACTCAAAGAGATTAAAGTAGATATCCGCTGAGAATCGGCTCATAATTAAAGTTAAATGGGGAAGTTCTGAATTCCAAGAAAAAATACAAAATCAAACTTGTGATGAAAAGTGATGTCAATTAATAGAAAATGTTTGTTGGTTTGGATTCGATGCTTTTTCTTTATTTGAAATACCAATAAACCACGTTTAACAGACATACAATGACTGAACCCCCCCCCCCTCCAATAACTCGAACTAAATGAGGGGAATTGGTTAATGAAGCACAAGTTAAACTGAGATTTATTGTTGATATTCTGAGCCTCATTCTGAAGTGCTCCATGTAGGGTATAACAGCTCAGCACATAGCGACAGCCAGACATGTTGGATCCATTCGCCTCTGCTCTCTGGCCCCCGAACCATCTTTGTCTGGCTGGTATGTCCCCCTGTCCGCGGTCCCATGACCCATCCTGGTCTAAAAATAAACACTGAAGCAGGGTGCTCCTCTGCTAAGGTGACATTACGTAATCCCGAGCGACATATTCTCAGTGAAGTACCACTTGGGGGCCGTCAGCTGTGGATGTGTCGATGGCTTTGTGATATCTTGGTTCCCATTAGGAGGTCACCAGGGATGGTTCGAGATGCAGCAACAGAAAGAGACCTGAGAGAGAAATGCTGCAAGACCACTGGATGACACAGCTCGGGCAGATCTGAATTTCCCCTTTTTTTTTTCTTTTTTTTTTTGCAAGAATTTGCCAATTATGACAGATTTGTCATAATTGTTGCATATTTTCTTGAGACCGTTACAGCTGACATGGGTAATGGAATCAACAAGGTATAGTATCACAATAAGTATCAATTAAAAGTTCTATTTTCAATCAGAAATAATCCAAACCTTCATTACCGTCATGGATGTTTCTTCTTGGTTTTTTTCTCGAATGTTTTCGTAGATCCTACCTGAACTCTATCTTGGAAACATTAAAGGTGAGCATGTTTAGCCTCTTTTCATGTGAGTAAAAGAATTGATTTATTTTCAGGATAATGTAGTAAAAGGCTGTTTCAGTTCCTCATACGGAGGGGCATGTGGTGAATTGCTACAATGAACTCAGTTTCTATAGAGTGGAGAGGTCACAGTTAGAAGCCGAATGACTGAAGTTGTACTTTGATGAGAAAAAACCTCTTTCAGTATTGTTATTTTTTAATCTCTGTGAGTATTTGTGTGTGTGTGTGGTGTGTATCACTTTCTGTCAGCCGCTTGGGGAAATATTATTCTTGGTCGTTGTGAATACATGAGCGTTGGAGTGGGAGGGGATGTCCCACGGTGTGGGGGTGTCCCTCATGTGAACAACTGCATTCCACTTTTCCATTAACCAGCAAATGCATTCATTAGGCTGCTTTTTTCTTTTCTTTTTTTTTTTTTATTCCTTACGCATAAAATCATAACCACACAGGAAATGTCATAAAAAACATGGAAGACTTCTTTTTGGTAAACAACACATGTTCCAGAAATAGCTGTCAAATAGGAAATGTGATACTTTTCATGTTAACCGAGCTCTTGATCTTCTTTCATCCACCCCAACTTGGCATGCTGAAAGGTATTTTGAATGGTTTGTCGGTGCACAACAAAGGAAACTGTACGTTTAATAAAACCTTGACGTGTGAAGGTTTTCGAGTAAATGTTGGTATCGTTTTAAAAAAACGTGTGCAATGAGATTTAGTGCGTATTTGTTTTTTTCAAGGTATGATACAATCACAAAACCAAATGCATGTTAGGGGACCGCATGCTTCCACTCAATTCCACTTCTTAAATAACTTATTTTACATTAATGTTAATTTCAAGCCAGTTTTGTGTTTTCGAGAGGAACTTATAAAAAGACCTTTTTAATGAGATAAAAGAAGTCAGAACTTCCCTGATCTCTACAAATAGATATTTACTTACAAACAGGCTAAACGCTCCAAGTAGACAACCAGGGAAATGATCTTTATACCTGCAGGTTTCCAGTTTGTTTTCTAGTTAGAATAAGATTTGACTAATCATACGTAAAAATTATATGAGGAGCAAAAGACTTAAGACTATTTAACAATTAGACTACAAGCTGAAGAGTTTCCAGACCGATGAACCTTAACAACATAATAAAGCTGAACATTGTGTGAAACAAAATGAAAATAAAATATTAAATTAATATCAAAAGGTGAATGAACCCAGGTGTTCTGGATGGAAGTCACAATCCCTAAAGATAACCGAGTGTCGAGGTACATATAGACAAATATTTCTTATGGACCTGATAGAAATACCTGAAAATAATCCTTGTTGAGTTGCAAAACTTGCAGCCATTGGTTCATATAATTTACAATCTTAATGCTTTCAGAGCAAAAATGCAGTTTTAGTGTGTCAGGTGGCTCCTTAGCATTTCATATTTAATTCAATATAAGATTTGATTTGGTTTTTAATGGGGAAAACTGTATAATTTCTCCACCAGAGTTCAGATGGTAGTTGCTGCTGCTCTGCTAGCCTCATTAGCAAGTTGGCTAGTTGTCTCTGTGTTATAAATGTTAAGAAACAAGCTGATTTACACAGATTTAGGTGTTGAAAATGAGCAAGTTTCACATTTCTCTGGACTTTTCTAAAACAAACAAACAAACAAAATAAAAAGCAATTAAAATGTAATTGATTTAATAGCTTAGCCTCTTTCTCTGCTAGCATGCAGCTGCACCCTGTTCCTTTAGCTAACAGCAGATATTATCATTTTCTTATTCACGTTTGAAATTTGATTTCCTTCAGAAAACAGCATTTTAGTCTTATTTCTGAGCAGATGAGTCATATGTCTTGTGCTTTGACTTTCAGGACAGTGTCGCTTGCCTTTTGTCTTTGGCAGCTAGCCACCAAATGCTACCAGCTTCAATGTGACTCAATGTTTCAGCTGTCTGACAATCCATTTCAATGTTTGTTTCATGAGACACTTGGACACTTTCTGACCTTCAAGTCTCTGCCAGATAGTGACTTAAGATTGTATTTCCTATGCATATGTTTTTCCAACATATCTGAAGACATAAAGGCTTGTTGTTTGCTCTAAAAACCTAATTTATTAACTACTCAAGTTATTTTGGCATCACCTTTTCACAGTCCTACACCTTGGAGTAATTTTTGACTGGCATTTGTCTTTTAATTCTGACATTAAACATTTATAGACACGTCTTCTGTCACAACAGTATCATTAAAGTCACAAGCATCCTGTCTCAAATCAGAGTTAAAACCAACCCTCATCCATTCATTTATCACATCTCAGCTTAGCAGAAGCCATTTTATCATGGTTTCTAATCACTTCCAGAAAAACCCACTACTGGCTGGTGCCACCGAGGCAGACCACATTTATTCAGTTTTAGCCTCTACATTGGCTTCCTGTAAAATTCAGCACAGAATTTTAAATTATGTTCATCTTTTCAAAAAACAAAACAAAACCCTAAATGTTCAAACTCGGTTTTATCTAAACAATCTGTTGTTCTCCATAAATCTGAAAGACCTACGAGCTCTCAGAGCTTAGAGCTTGCATGCTTCCCCAAGGCTAGAATGGAAAGTAGTTTTCAGGAACCAGCTCCAAGTCTGGAAAGCTAAGAAAATCTTACATTTACATCAATACAGTTTTTTTAAAAGTTTTTTTTACACTAAAAAAAAAAAATTCTATTTGGACATTTTGCTAATTGTCTTTATAAGTGTTTTGAATCTTTTCATTCTGTATATTTCATGCATTGGTCTTTTGGAGTTTCATTTGTTCTCTGTAAAGCCCTTTGGAGTGCTTTAAATATGATTAAAGCTGGCTTAAGTTGAGTTATTACTTTTATGCACTTTAATGAAGTAAAATATCTCTTGCATTCATTTGCCTGGCAGGTTCAGTGCAGACTCCTCTTGCTCTTGTACATGTGGCATCGTGAGCATCCTGCAAACTTGCAAAGCATGAGAAAAAATGCTCAAAGCACATCTGTCCAAGGTAGAAAACATTTGGCTTCCTTTTAAAGAACAAAATTTGATTAAAACAATTACTGTTTCTTGCTTTTGGGCCAAGCTGTTGGACTGTTTTAGAAACACTGGTTTTCCGGTTTTTCTTTCAGTTCAAAACTAGAGCAAAACTTTTAAGCCATAAAGCCACATTTGCTTGGAACACACTTGAGGAGGGGGGCTATTGGTGGGTAGAGAATGCCTAATTTAGGTTAGAGCTCACATGGTGTCACTTCTGATTGGGTACAAGGCGTAATTTGGATTTCTTGGTTTTCTTTGCGATCCGCAGATGCACAAGACCGGGAGCTGCTGGCACAGCACAACATCACCCACATCCTGTCCATCCATGACACAGCTGCACCCGTCCTGGAGGTGAGGCAGCTTATTTCTGCGTCTTATATCGGCCTCCATGACCCCCCGACCCTCAAATCAATCCAGCCATATAGTACACGATGTTCTTTGCAGCCATCAGCGCCTCCCCCCTATAGTGTCCCCACGGATCAGGACTCATTCTGAAAGTGTGACATACTGGGTTCAGCCCTGAGGTGCCACGATGTCTCCTCTAAGACTTTAAACAGCTGCTTCTACAAGTTTATGATGAAACATGGAAGATGTTCGTACAAATTCCTCAAAATCAGCACTGAAATAGTTTATTTTGATCAACAAATTGATTCACATACGAACCCCTCAGATATAATCTTTTTTACATCCCTTCTCACCTCCTGTTTTATTTTATCACAAGAGGAATATTTCATATTCTTTAATAGCCAGCTCTCTATCACAGCTTCGGATATAGACAACTTCAGCTAGTGGGAAAGTCAAAAGTTCACAATTTCAATTTTGTGTCAGTCATAAGACGTGAAATTCTAAATAAAGTTTTCTGATTGACTCTACTATTGATTCTAGGGGAATATATGAAAATCTGTATGTTATTTTCAGTTGATGCAGCTGCTGATGCAGATGCAAGTCAGTTCAATGTCATATGTTTGCTTTTAGCTCTGCAGCTTGGAACCCGTCAAGTGTTGAAAGTGCAACTGCATAAAAAAAGTTTCTGGCTTTTCAATACTGCATTTAGATGTGACCATTTGGGTGTGAAAGTATGGGAAATGTGTGTGCCCCCCCCCCTGTTACATGTTAACGATTAAATTTATCTATTTTATTTTGTGAATATATTTTGCTGTAATTTTTTTGTTTCAATACAGGAATGGGAGAAACAGGCTTTTTGATGCTTATAAATCTGTAAATATTCATTAAATCATCCCCTTAACTACAGATTGATTGATTAAGATCCCATCCTAGTCCAATGGAAGCGCTTCATCCATGACATTGCTCTTCATTGGACACATTATTTTAAAAATATCTTTGAATCCGTCCGACATCTTCAGTATCGGCTTTCACAACTTTCATCTTTTCTTGATGAAAGAATGAAAAGAGCTCAGAGATTTCTCTACACTTTCTCCGTCCACGCTAGAATGTTTCATTGGACAGTGAAGAGAAACAGCAACTTGTATTTACAGTATCACTACCCAAACTGGTCAACCACCAAAACTTTTAAAAGGTTTTGGGCTTGAAATCACATCTGGGCCCACACGCATCCTCTGAACTGCGCCGACAGCCATGCGGCACTTTGTTTATCCCAAATAAGAAATCTTAATGACTGGATTGTTCTTGCCTTAAAATGCATGATGCAGCTTTTTTTTATTTTAGGTCTGTGGCTTGAGGGTGACTCAGGTCTGCTTTAGACCAAGTAGCCAGATGGGATGGCTTATTTGCATACCTAACAGTCAAACTGCTGACTGATTGATTTCTTGGAAGATAGCATGAAAGTTCCTGAGAGAGGAAGGTAAAAATTTGCAACCGCATAGTCTCTGAGGTCAGAAGTGCCATTTACTGTACACAGTGTGGGTTTAATTAACATATTACAAAATAAAGAATGAGGTCATTTTTTAATTAAACTTGATATTTTTTCCAGTCAAGAAAATGCCGACTATGTTTGTGCATAAAGTTCAGGAGCATATTAATAATTTCTGTGTATCAGGGCCAGATTTCACCAGCAGACACACGAGTCACGACTCTGACGAGCTTTAAGATTGACGGTGCAGATAAAAGAAGACTTTCCAATAACCGTTTCCACAACGCGACTCTGTCAATACTCCTAGGTATACTGTATCTTTACTACCTCAGTGTGGTGATAGCATGTTTGTTAGTGATTGCGGATGTGTGTTCTGGCCTGTCTGGAGCACTTCCAGGGCTCAAGTCTGTCCCAGAGGACTCTGGGGTTTTTGCACCGGTGCAGTCATACCAGGACCAGGTGGTTTCTGGTCAGTGTGTGTACCGTCAGATGCCAGGTGCACAGAAATGCACTCAGAACACACACACATACTGTACGTGCAAACGGGCGTGCTTCATTATGTCATGACCCAACACGCCGGCAGGGTCGGGCGGGGGGGTCGGGACAGGAAGTGTGTCAGGCCCACTTCGTTTGCAGGCAAATGACCCACAGTGAACTCTAACGTGACTTTTCTGCCTCTGTGTTCAGGACATGACGTACCTTTGCATTTCGGCTTCTGACCACTCGAAGCAAAACCTGTGAGTACTTCGGATAAATATTCAGTACGCCTGTTAATAGTCCATAAATATTCTAAACAACCACTTTAACCCTTTAACGGCCGCTTTACTATTTGGTAGAGCAAAGTTTTTAGTGACTACAATTAATTTTATAAAGAAATTGTGCAAATCAACCTTCTGGAACCATCTCTAACACTGGTTTTGGCTATGTAATGCCAAAAAAGAGTGTTTATTATCCCATTCTATTTAAAAAGTTCACCATTTCACTATTGTTACTGTATCATTAACTATCACCTCAACCATTAGTAAAAACAAAAACACTGATTTATATCATTACTGTCCAAAGAAAAAATGCAAAGAAACATTTTTCTCTTGCTTTCTTCTTAGTGTGAACTTTAAGGTGTTAATAAGGTCATGATTTTGGATTTAAAGGCAGGGTGTATTGGGCTTTGACAGTGTTTTGTATGATATTTTCACCAGGATTCAGTATTTCAGAGACAGCATCATGTTTATCCACGAGTCCCGACTGAAAGGGGAGGGCTGCCTTGTACACTGGTAAGTTCAATTTCTTTTCTTTTTTTAAATCATTTATTAACACTTCATATCAAGAAGAAGCCTAAGAAACACTTGCCTAAATAAGGAAAATATGTCATCTTTTAAATATCTGTCAGTCGCATACAAGAAATATTCTTTCATTTATTAGTATAATGAGAATTTGCCTCGGGGAATCACAGACTGGAGGTCTTCAAATGTTATTGACACAGCTCTCATTTTCAACCACAGCAAAAAGGTGCTGCTGACAGGCGATTTGGTTCAAACTTTCATGCTAAATTTCATCACCTTTCATCTTTTCTCATATCAAACATGCAAAATCAGGCATTTAACCACAGCTTCAGCAGAGAGGGGTTTAGCGGTTTCACTTCTTTGTACAGTAAAGCAGAGAATCTAAATATGAGAGGATTGTTACAACTGTGAGGGTCTGTGATCTCAGTGTGGCGGGAGTGTCCCGCAGCGTGACTCTGGTGGTGGCCTACATCATGACGGTGACCCGGCGCGGCTGGGTGGAGGCGCTGGCCGCCGTGAGGTCTGCAAGGCCCTGCGCTGGGCCAAACCTGGGCTTCCTGCGGCAGCTGGAGGAGTTTGAAAACATAGAGCTGGCGGAGGTGGGGCATTATACTAGAATACATCGATTTTTTATTTTTTTTTCCACCCTTTTTTTCTCAGAAATGTGCATTTAATATGTTTGGATTCATTAACTGCCTCGCAGTGCATTTGCATTGGATTTAAAGCTGCAGACTTACATGTGATGCATCAGAATTATTGGAGTTAGTCATAAGTTTTCAAAGTGGTGCAGGAAGAATCTTCTGTATTAACATCATGTCTGAATCCATAAAAAGTGTGAATATTTTCAGGAAAACTCTGGATCTGACGAATATAAACTGCCTTCAGTATCTAATCCATAGGTATCCATACCCTTAGTTGTGAGACTTGTAACTTGGCTCCTATTTTTATCAGTAGATCCTTGAGATGCTTCTACAGTTACACCGGAGTCAACCTGCACATAATTTCATTAGCTGGACATAATTAAACAAGCACACGTATGTCTACATATGGTTTCACAGTTGATGGAGTGAAAACCAAGACATGAGGCTCAGAGTACCGTCTGCAGAGCAGCCAGGGAGGAGACAGATCTGAGAAGTATTTTTTAAAGAATTAAAGAATTCTGCAGCATTTAAATCGTCCAAAAACCCAAAATGGTTTGTCACTTGGAACCTTCAAGAACTTCAATGGCCACTGTGAATCAGAGTTCCTTGGTAGAGACTGGAGAACGATATTCATTGGTCCAAGAGTCAAAGCAATCTGATGGGTTCATTGACTAAATGAATTGGCACAATTATAATGAATTGGACTAGATGAAGATTAAAATAAGCTTCATTTTGTACCTGCTAATGTAGAGATGACCAAGTAGAATAAAGGTAATATGCATGCGAGAGCAATAATAAAATGTAAAATATGAAATATGTAGATAAAAAAATATAAGATGTAAAATCTAACTTAAAAAAAGGGGGAGTGGTTCTATGTAGAGTGTGCAGGTATTGTGGAAATTGTGCATTTTTTCAGCTATGATGCTGATTTAGCCAGTAAGAAGTTTGTGGAAAGGAAGGAAGGAAGAAATGTCAAAGAGAAAAAAAACACAAAGTGCTTTACAATGAAATGAAAGACAAAAATGCATCAAAATAAAACCCATAAATACAGTCAAGAAAACCCTCATCTAACAATAAAAACGTCTTCAACAGGGATCCACAGAGTCGAAGCATTTTAAAGTGAGAGGCAGCTCATTCCAGAGCCTGAAAGGATCCATCCGCTCTGGTCTTAAAGATTAAATCATCAATTGGACTACAGCGAGTAAGACTGAATTAGATTATAATTGGATTAAACTGTGTATTCAGATGTCCACGTTGTGAATTTTCTATACAAATAAAGCTGAACGAACAAAACAATTAGATTTGATGAGAAGAAAAACACACAGAAGTGGCTTCAGGAAGACTGAAAAGCCTCCAAAGACCCAGAGTTAACGACGCTGAGATTGAATGTTTCCACCAAGTAAAAGAGGTAAAACCTCCAGAGGAAACATGCTAAGCTTCTAGTTCTTTCCTAAGAAGATTTGACGCCTCCAAATGTACATTAAGGGAAAGGTTTGAACATAGGACGTATTGTTTTACCTAAAAGTTTTTGCTCTGGAATACTGATGAATATATTCTTAGAAACTCAGTAAAATGTGAACAATTCCAAAGTGTTCTTAAAACTTTCAATTCAATAAAAGAGACGATGCACATTAATCTTTAAATGTAAATAAGTTAGCAAATGAGCTCATTTTTTCATCTGGCAGGTCAACACGACAACATACAGTACATACTTTACAACAGAGAAAGTACTTGGTAATATAAAAACAGCCTAAAAAGAAATAGTAAAAGATATATAGGCTTGTTATTCATCAGTGTAAGTGGGATTATTTTTCTTAATTCACTGGAAGGACTATTCCAGTAGTTTGAGGCTCTTACTGAGAAAACAGCCCAAAACTTACAGTGTGTGTATTATACAACCTCAGTCTGCTCTGGTTGCTCTGATGAAAACTATCCATCATTCACACATTAATGATCCCTTTGCTGTGCTTTCAGTACCGAGCCTGGTGGGACGAGCGCTACGGGAAGAGCTTGTTTAACGACGACGAGGACATTCAGAACCTTTTAACTCGTAAATGCACCAACAGCAGCACCGACCCTGCAGTGGCCACAAGTGGCACCTGAACATCTTCTGCCCGTCTGATTGACCCTGAACGCAAGCGGCTGACGGCTGTCGGGCCTCTGCCCCCCCCCCCCACCACCACCACCAGCTGATCCCGTGCAGGAGAACTGCAGCAGGAAACCTTGTCTGGTTCAAACCTTATGTATTGATATGATAGGCAGAACAGCTACACATGCATGTGATGGGGGGGAGGGGGGGGGAGGGGGGATTTTATATCACTGTCGTCAGTTCCCTTCGTCATATCATGTCCTTGCCTCTAACTGTCAAAACAACATGCAAGGGCAGCCAAGCGCTTCACCAAGGAAATATGTACATACAGTCCTGAGCACATTTAGTCGTGTACACTCCCTCCGTCAGTTACGTTGTGCTGTGTCTTATTGAAATATAACAATTATTCTCTACAGACAGCATGGAGACTGGAGAACACTGCACTTCTCAGTGAACCAATACTAGACACTGGTTTTCCTTTTCTTATATTCATTGCACTATTATTCCTAATTGTTTTAGTTTTCCTGTTAACATTATTATTAATACATGAATTTACATGAGTGAATTTGCATTTGTTTGATTAAACCTGTATTTTTGTGAAGTTGAAGTCTTCGTCTGAGTATTTTACAGCCCCGGTTTGGTCATGTGTACAGAGTATTCAACTAAACAAAGAAGTAAAATTCTGATGGAAAGAAGGATTTAGATCACTTACTTGAGTAAATGTGGTCAAAACAACAAGATAAAATAAACTGCATTAAATTTGTAAACGAAGCAGAAATACAGAAGAGGTTGTGAGATGATTACTGAGGAAGTTCCACTACAGAATCTTTACCCTCTGTGTAATCTGTGTCATTTTAAAGGTTTAGAGGGAAAAAAAATCACTAATTGTAAGAACTCATCACAAAACCCAGGAGAGCGAAATGTGCATGGAGCTTTTAGCAGGTGTGCAAGCCAAAAATATTCATTTAATATATAAAAAAAAAAGTTTTTATGTGACATTTCAACTATTCAGCTACAGTTCTCAATGAATAAATGTAGTTTAGTTTAAAATAAAGGCGAAATGTATAAAAGTAGAAGAATAAAACCGGATAAGATGAAACTTTAAGAAACTTTTAGAGATGGAGTCTAATTGTACCGACAGCTGCAGCAGAGGGAGGTCACGGATAGTTTACAGTGTCCCAACTTGAGTAGTAAAATAAATGTACTCAGGTGCTGTACTTTGGTATTGAAGTACTTGTACTTACTTGAAGCACTTTTCCTTCACTTCAGAGGTTGATATGATTTTTCTCCACTACACTTTTTTTTAGTAATACTTGTTATTTTACAAAGAAGCCCACATAACCGTAAAATGACATAAAGTCACAAATATTGCTGAGAAATATTAGTGTGTATATTATTATTAATATTTCTCAGCAATATTTGTGACCTTATGTCATTTTAAAATGACATAAATGACATAACATTGACATTTAACAGTTGTAAAATGCCAAAAAAGAAAATAACATACAATTAAATAACAATTAAAACACAATTAAAACAAAAACAGTCTCTGCTGCACATTATTCACACATTATTTCTGAATTTCTACCAACTTGAACCAACATTTAAGTACAAAGATTTGTAAGTATTTTTGTAGTTTTCCTACTTTTAGAAATAGTTTTGAACGTTTTCTTCCCCTCAGTCTTAGACGATAATCCTGAAGAGTTGTGTTGTTTTCTAACTTTTACCAATACTGAATTCTAGTTCAGTCAGTCTTGTTTCTCTGTGAAAAAAAATCCTGTGAGGTTTTATGAAGATATGACACGAAGTTTATAATAATCTGATCTTCCAGTTGTTTTTTGTGCAGGACCACTGTACAGCAGCTGTTTTTGTAAAGCTTTATCATTTCAAAGAATTGTTTTCGTCTCTGTCCTATGATTTTCCACGTGTGCGGGTGTGTGAGACCTGTGACTGACGCTGGCAGGGTTTCCCCCCCGGTGTCTTACTGGAGATCGGCCGCTGTGCGCGCGCTGATAAGCTTCGCAGTGAGAGAAGCAGCAGGTGCGCCCTCCTCAGCATCCGCGAGTCTCCGCCCTCCCGCTGCGCGCTATAGGACAGGGGAGGATTTAAGCGGGCCCGCCGGATTGATGAGGGCTTTCTGACTTTGACTGATTTCAAAACTTGACGGGTTTCGAGTTTCAACAGGTAAGACAACTTCGATTCCCTTCCAGGGGCGCGTATTAAACCCAAACCACGTCTGCGTGGGAGAACAAAGTGGCTTAACATTTTCGTGAGTTCTTTTCACTTCACGTGGATAGACTCATGTTTCTCTACAAAAACCTACACTAAATTCAAATTTCAAAAGCCCACACGTCGGCGCGTGATATCACATTGTAGGACCTAACTGTGTGCGTCTCTTTGGGCAGAGATGAACCCTGAGGTGGATTACGCAAGCTCCGGGAGCAGCGGGAACGGAAAGCTGCGCCAGTGGCTGATCGAGCAGGTGGACTGCGGGAAATATCCCGGTCTGGTGTGGGAGAACGAAGAGAAAACCATCTTCCGGATACCATGGAAACACGCCGGAAAACAGGACTACAATCGGGATGAGGATGCCGCGCTTTTTAGGGTAAGAAACCCGAAATCCTGCCGTGGTCCATCAGAGAAGAGAAACTGAGAGTTTGCGTAAAAAGAGAAAAGTGACTTTTCATGGTTAAAACTGAAATTCTCAATTATTTTGAATAGCGATTACTTAATAATCCGTCCCTGAATTATTACGCAAGATGATCTTGGGGCTGGTATAGTTCCAAATATAATAGTTTAATCTTTTTAGTGCTTAATGTTTAATCTTTTTATAATAATAATAAATTTGTTTGCACATTTATTGTTGGTCGATCTGTCTGCAGAATACTTTACTCATCGTGAATCATTTGGACCAGACTATGAGCATGTGGGCTAAACAGTCTGAAATTATGCAGTTTTTCTGTGAACTGAAAAATGCCACATGAGTCTAAGAAAAGGAAAAACAGGAAATATATTTAAAAAAAAATGAAAAGGCAAATATAAAATGGCTTTCTTCCTAAAAGAAAATCAAACTTTCTTTGGATGAACATCATGTAGTTAATACTGAAGTTTTTTTTACTTAAAGAACTTTCTTTTTTACCATGTGCAGGCCTGGGCGCTGTTTAAAGGCAAGTTTCGGGAGGGGATTGACAAACCGGACCCTCCAACCTGGAAGACTCGCCTCCGCTGCGCCCTCAACAAGAGCAATGACTTTGAGGAGCTTGTGGAGAGAAGTCAGCTGGACATCTCAGATCCTTACAAAGTCTACCGCATCATCCCAGAAGGCGCCAAGAAAAGTCAGCCTCCCTAAAACTCCTTTTTATAACAGCATGAGTTTAACTTTCAAAGTGTTTTTTAATGTATGTAATAGTCTTTAATATGGTCTCAGTCCACCTTTGTCTCACCAAACCTCTTGCAGCATGACAGATGTGGACTTGAGGGTCATGCATTTGCAGCTAAGTTTGCCCAACAGACTGCTAAAGTAAACTTGTTCCACTTTTCTGTCTTTCATGTAGGACCCAGGCAAGAGGACAGTCCTCTGAGTCCGGTGAGCTACCAGATGCACCCCTCCTTCCCCACCGTGCCGACGCAGGTGATTTTCATAATGCATGAAAATAATTCAGGGCGGAGCTGAAGAAGCAGAGAGATAGAGAGAGACAGAGAGAGAGAGAGAGGCAGGCTGTGCTGCACGAACCGTGACATATTGTGCATGCGTGATTGAGCTTACCAACACCAGCAGTTTGGTGAAGAAAAGCTGCAGGTTTATGATATGATGACTAACGCTGACTTCTGGAAGAGAACAATGCTCTTTGAATGACAGCCATGTACTTTTTAAGTTTGCACTCTGAACTTTTAGCAGATAAGATTTTTAAATGTTAACAACTTTTCTTTGGATTTTGTTGAATGCTCATGATCCGTATAAAGCGTCACATATCAGAAGGAACATGTAAAGTCTCACGAACTCGACACTTATTCCGACTGTTTGGGATTCTCTCTCTAGATGCCGCAGTACATGCCCAGTCCAGAATGCAGCTGGAGAGATTACTGCCAGGAGCAGGCCTCCCTACCCGAGCTGTCCTTCGCTCAGTGTCCCTGCCCCCCTCGCAGCCTTCCATGGCAGCCTTCCTCCATTGAAAATGGTACCCCACTCAGAACTAGCATCCTCATCCGTTTCAGCACCTTTTCTGTGCTTGTGCTGAGCTCCTGTCTGTTTCTTTGTTTGTGTGCAGGGTACCAGCTCAGAGCTTCCATTTACTCGTACGGTCCCGACAGCCAGCCGTCGCCTTTCTCCCTGGACACCATCCGATCAGCGGAGGCGCTCTCAGGTACGCAAAACTGTTTCATCTCCCCATTTTTCTCTGATTGCATCTTTAAAAAGAAACATTAAGGGCAACAAGCAGGATGGAGTCATAACACTGCCCTGGTGTAGTGTTTAAAAAGGTCATTATATGTCCTTTCTTCTTAGGTTTGTCCCCTTCCTTAAGTGTTATAACAGTTTTTGTAAAATAGTTATCAAGTTGTAAAGTCTGAGATGATGCTGCTACTGGAAACATCTCATCTGGCTCACTTGCTGCCTGAACTCCAACATTTTTTAACCAATCAGAGGATGCAGGGGCTTAAAGAGACAGAAGCACGACAGAGTCTAGAAAGTCATGTGATTTCTGAACATTAAACTTAAGATTTAAACTGATTGACCTAAAGAAGATGGTATAAAGGATAAAATGTTAAAGTTACGGAAGCTGAGAGCAGCCATTTGTTTATTTTGATGCTTCTAGCCCGAGATCACGAGTTGAGTACCACCTACTGTAACTCGTTACCACAAGATTAATGAGATATGTTTTCTTTGGATCACAAAATGATAAAGGAGGGTTTTAAAATGAGTAATGAGCACCAACTTCAGCCGGTGAAATCTTTAACTGCAGGTTGAGTGGTTTTCTGTTCCCTTCCTGAACCCTAACAAAGGAAAACCTCAGTAAACTCAAAGTAATGAACTTATCGGCTTTTGTATGAAACAAACTAAATCCCACACTAATAGGGGTTCCCTGTCAGTTTGTGTTTCGGTGCATTATTTGTTAGTTATTTATATATTTTACTGACTTTAGTTGCTTTCCTTCTAATAGCAAGAAACAACCTGACAACTTTAAATCACACTTGAATGCAGAGCATGAAGCTCTGATATGGAGAGAATCCATGTTCTCCTGATAGAGACAGTACACAACGTCTAACTTTTTTAAATGATTGTTTTTAGACACAAAAAGTCCAACTTGGATAAAATATGAAGTGGTGGCATATTTTAGAAGCGTTTTCTAATGATCCAGAACACAGACAGAGATGACGGAGTGTCAAAAAATTTAACTATGCCACAAATATCGTGCCACACAGATCCCGTTTCCTCAAAAGCAAAAAAAAAAAAGAAAAAAGATCTGTAACAATCATGTTTCCTTTACATGGATGATGCCTCTGGCCAGAGAACCTAAAAGTGGAAGTAGCGTGAAGGATGATGAAATCACTTCTTACCTCAAAAATAATGTTAATCTTTTCCAACTTGCTGTATATGTAGAATTAAATCGTTAGCCAATAAATGAGAAGCATGTAAAAGTATGAGGACTCACCTGTATCCCCCCCGTCCTCCATCCAGACTTCCGCCTCCACATTTCGGTGTATTTACGCGACAGTCTGGTGAGGGAAGTGACCACATCCAGTCCAGAAGGCTGCCAGATCACCCCGTGTTCCCCGGAGAAGCACTACCTAACGCCCGGAGGTCCCGAGGTGGTGCCCCTGCCCGTGGACGGCCTCTCGGCTCAGAGGAGGCCGGACGAGAGTCCCCCGAGTCCGCCGTCCGCGTTGGATCGGGGCGTCTTACTGTGGATGGGTCCAGATGGACTCTACGCCTGCAGGCTGTGTCAGAGCAGAGTGTACTGGCAGGGAGGCCTGTCGCCATACGGAGACAAGCCCAACAAGTTGGAGAGAGAGGTCACCTGTAAACTGCTCCACACACAGGACTACCTCACAGGTGAGGCGGCGGGAACAGCCAGTTCATCCAAACTTACAGATATTTACACAGCAAGTCATCATAGTTTATATAAATCACACTAGTTGGAACTTTACTGTGTTTATGTTCCCTTTTTTTGGTTTTTCAACTGAACAAAAGAAACCACTTTACCACTTTTTTCTTTTTAAATTTGACCTGATTTGGTGACGACAAAAGTAAAGTTGAATTTCCAGCATTTTAGAAACATCCCAGAAGAGTAGTGGTGGCCTTTTCTTGATAAACTGAGTCACATGACTTCTAACACATCATCTCCACCCACATGCTATGACAGCGGCAGCTGTGACTGACAGCTAATTGCATTTGCATACCTAGTGTGACCAGGACTTTCCATTTGATTCACCCCAAATGTCACGCTACTTTAAAGTGAAATTCTAGTGAATTCATTTGCCTGTTAAGTTAGATTTTAGATACCAGAGCTGATCTTGATGTGGCCTTATCTGTTTCCCACCAATCAGAAATCCAGAGCTACGGGCTCCACGGCCGGCCGCTGCCTCGTTTCCAGGTCCTGCTGAGTTTTGGAGACGAGTGCCTGGACCCACAGAAGCCAAAACGAACCCTCACTGTCCAGGTGACTTGCTGCCGGCTCATCTTCGACTTAAACTTTAAACCTTACTCTGTGAAATCTGGAGGGTCTGTGGTCAAACTCTCACAGTCAAAACTAGGATCTGAAAAAGTTGAAAGTTACCTTTTCTTTCAAGTATAAAGTTTGAAAACTGAAAAGTAGGATTTGAAAGTTAAAACCGAAAATTTGGAAGTCTGCAGGAACTTCTGCAGTCATGTTTGCTGTTTTTCAAATCTATATTTAGCTTGAAGATAAGCTAGTGAGGTTCAACTTTAACCTGGTTCCCGATCTCAGAATCTCCGCTGACATCTTTGTTATCTAGAGGCTAATTTAAAGTAAAAGCAATCAGGCGGATCTGGGCGAATTTCCACTTGGAGAGACCCCAAACCAAGTACGCAACTGAGGTTGAACCGAACCATTCACCAGCCTGTTGCCGTCTTCTTGACTTAGCTTTCCACCAACTTGTCTGAATTCAGAAAATAGCTTTAGATGTCAAAGCCAATATCTACAAGGGAAATGCCTCAACAACAGAAAAAAAAGCTAAATATTTCTTTCGTTTGGTTTAGTTGGCAAACAAAACTATTTACCACAACCAACATGGATCCATCCATCCATCTATCTTCTCGCTATTCAGTTGAAATATTAAGATTTTGCAAGAAATAAGTTGTTTTTAATGAGTATAAAGGGCTGAAATGATGAGAAAAAGATGCAACATTAAGACTTACCTGCTGTAGGCACTTTAAACACAACATTACGCTTTATTCTCCACCTTGGAAGCAGTTGTTTTACAACCTTACAAACTTTTTTGAAGATATAAACTAGTTTACTATCTTCATTCAAAGGTATAGAAGTTTTGAAGCAGTTAAAAGTTTGAATGACCTTTACCTAGTGTAAACTGGCGCCATATTAAATGCTTTTGCTGCCTTTTGTGTTGCAGGTGGAGCCCCTGTTTGCCAGGCAGCTCCTATATTACGCCCAGCAGACGGGCGGCCACTATTACCGCAGCTACGAGCACCCGGGAGTCTCGGAGCACATCAACGCCTCCGAGGACTACCAGCGGGCCATCACACATCACACCAGCAGCAGCCTGCAGGAGTAAACAGTGGGTTCAAGTGACTGTTGAACACGTCATGATGCTACCGAAGCATTTCACACAGCGGACCAGGAAACTCAACACAAGAGGACAAATATGGACAGCGTTTATCATTTAAAAAGAAAAAGACAAAAAAAAACAAACAATGGACATTTAGTAAGCCAGTGTTTGCCCTGTTGCAGTTCCTCAGTATTCACCTCTGATTATGTGTTCATATGACTGAAAGCAAAGTCACTGTTTTTTTTTTTTTTACTTTTTTACTTGGGGTACAAGGAGTTCCTCCAACTTGCTATGCAAACAAAACTGACAGCTGAGGTGATTGTACTGAAGATAACTGTGAGCAGGACCTTTGTGCCTTTGTGCCACATTTTGTGAAACACCCTTCCTTTACCTCTGTATCTTGTGTGAAAGTGTTAGCTGAAATATACACTTTCAAGTTAAAATATGAACATTTTAACCTGGTTAACCAGCGGATGGATAGCTTAGCTTAGCATGGAGATTGAAAACAGAATTAGCTAGCCTGTCAAAACTCAGGAAAGATATAAAATGCAAAGATATACATTTTATTTAAGGAGTTTTAAAAGTTCAAGGGTGGGGGGCAAGTATATATATATATTTCCGATTTGAGAACATTTTAAACCCCCCCCCCCATTTTTGTCATTCCAGGAAACAACCAGCAGTTGCTTAGCTTAGCTTAGCTTGGAGAAATAAAAACTGAGACAGCTAGCCTGAAAAAAACCTCAATGAATTTCTGCAGAGAAACTAGAGAGATATACAATATTCTATTTAATTAACTTTAGAAATGTTGGGGGGGGGTTAAGCTGTTAACTAGAACGGTCCGGGACTAGACTGGGCTCTGGTTCCGGTCCTGGACTAGACTGGG
>JAOXYM010000015.1:2547083-2566128 GCA_028567055.1 Leptatherina wallacei
CTCTAAACCTTTGACATAGAAATTAACATTTATGTTAACATTAACTAATATTTATGGCATTGCATCTTATCGGTTAGTGTAGACTTTTCAAAGCGAGCTGAGAACAATAAACACTCCCTGAAGGTCCGAACAAGTCGGCGGGTTTTCATACAACAGTATTCTGAAAATGATATTTGTAATTATCACCAATCAAAAACAAGTGGGAAAATATTTATCTGCCGAAGTTTACAAACATGTAAGATGATGGCCCAAACTATAACAACAAAAGACAAGAAAAGAAAAAAAACTATCTGCCTTAAGGACTCTGGAAAGCTGCATCACCGCCCTTTAAAGCCTGTGTGACAGAAATAATTAATTAAAAAATATTTTAAAAAACTAAGCCAAAAATGCTAAAAACAAGAAGAATAAAAATAAGAAAAAATAAAACTTATTATTACACTGTTTCCACAATTAAACAAAAAAATAAGAAAAATAAAAATATACTAATAATGAGGAGAAGAAGAAGAAGAATAGGACAAAGAAGGAGAAAAAGATTACAATGTAGAAGAGGACGAAAAAGAAGAAGATGACAAGAAGACAAAGAAGAAGAAGATCGTCTTATGTTTCCACAGTTGTCAAGTATCCGTAACTGGAAAGTTGGCCTACTATCTGTAAAGTAAGTGATTTTCTCTAAGAGGACACGTTGCTCCCCAACAGCTTAAAACTCTGTGCTTTTGACTGGTTTTGATGGTTCACTGAGATTCATTATGTACAATCCTGGAGCTGTTGTTGCCCTGCAGAGTGTCGGGGCTGGAAAAAAATGCTCTTCACAACTTTGTTTTCCAGCTTGGATGCATCCAGTCACAGCTGCATTTTGCTTTACAGCACCATGTCACACGCCAGCAACTGGATATCAACACACCGACCGTTTTGAACCTGCACCGTGGTCGATTCAGTAAAGAGACACAAGAGGACTTTATCAAAGGAAGCTTTGAAAAGAAAGAAAGAAAATGACAGAGCAGGACATAAGAAAAGAATCAACATCGGAGGGACTTTTACTGGTTGGAGAGAGCTCAGAGAAAAAACAGGTTGCAAGATGGATGTCAAATTAGCCTTTGTTCTTTCTGGACATATTAACATCCCTACTAAACATACAAATCCTGCCTCGTGGCATAGCAGTCTCACACCCTTTCATTTCTGATCAACCAACTGACCAATCAGAGCAGGCGAGGCTTTGGGAAGGAGGGGCTTACTGAGACAGGAAGTGAACCGATCTTTTTATACTGAAGGAACTGAGAGTTTCTGCAACGTTCTGATGAATAAATCTATTAAACTGTCAATATGCTGGAAGTGGAAACCTAAGAATTCTGTTTTATAAACAAAAATGCTATTTTATTTAATTATTGAAACCAAAATAACTTTTTCAATCAATAACTGGGATTAAGAAATTAAAATTAGAATTACATGTCTTAAACAAGCTGTCAAGTGTAGATTATTGCCGTCATCCATCATTAATTAAAGAAACTCTTTGGTAATTTAGCATTACTATACACACAGCTAAGGATTTATTATATTTGTAAACTGGTGTGAAAGCACAAATATTTGGTTTCTGTGCAAATTACCTTCTGGATATTACGTTCAATGTTGAGTGGCAGGTTAAAGAGAAACTTGAAACGTTGCAGGACGTTGAGTGCATTGCGTGTGGAGTCGGCTTTGTCTTTCCGTCCCAAGACCTCCTGGAAGAGAGTATCTGCGGTATCGCTCGCTCCTGCGAGAAAGACAAGAGTGAGAAAAAGTTGGAGTGAGAATGAAAGAGGCAGAAACTGAGAAACTGGGACACTATATAAATAAATGTTGATACCACATTTCCCTCTTATTGCCGGTCTCTGGTTTTCTTCCTGCTTTGGAAGTTATTTGACACAAAGAGAAGAGCAGGAGGAGAGACCAAGCTGCTAAGGAGAAAGTGACATCCATCTCTAAGTATGCCTGCTTGGTGGGACTTTTGCACAACTAACTGACTTCGTGGGTGGCCTCGGATGTGCCGTCAAGATAGAAAAAAACCCCAAAACAAACCTCTTATAATCAAAACAAAACCCCGCCCCCATAACAAAATCCCTGAAGGAAAAACCAAAGAGAGGAATATTTAACATTTTTCACTCCCAGATCTGAGCAGTTGTGGAGCTGACATTTCACAAAGTCAATCTGTGATTGGCTGGCTGGTGCAGTGTGTTTGATGCATGGGTTTGGGGGTGAATAGGGGGCCCGTTGGGCCATGGGCCTTCCAGTCTGGGTTGGTAGGGATGAAAGCTATATCCGGTTGGGACGTTTATTTACTCTACACTTCGGGAAAAGGGCCAGCTTATTGACCCTCCATTAGAGTGGTCCCATTATCATGTATGACATACGAGGGTGGGCACGCGGTTTCTACTGAGGGATCTGCTTGTTAAAGAGAGGAAGACCTACAGATGTGACTAATCATACACAGTGCAGACGTGTCTGGCCTGCATGGACTGTGTGTCAGTGTCTTACTGCTGACTTGGATGGTCCAGATCACAAGCCCGTCTCTTCTCACCCTTTTACCATTCGAACATTTCCTATTTATCTAGATGGCGAGGATACGTTTTGGGGATCATAGTTTATGCTAGTAGCTTACGGTTAAGGATGTTTTCTAGTCGCTGGGTCATTGATCCTTCCACTTTCTCCGTGCCATCAGATTCCAGCCTCTGGTGGATAGCTGAAACAGAAAGTTTGATTAATTCAAATTACACTGCTACATAAAACTAGATGAGTAAAAGCATAAAGCAGACACGAAAATGCTTCCTGGTTCCCTACAGTGCAGAATAACCAGTCACCAAAGATGGGAACATTTTTAGTTTCAGGAACTGAAGGTAAAACAATAAACAGGCTCTACTCCAGTGGTAGATGAGAGATAACCTCACCGGCTCTGTAGTCACAGATGCTGCTGTTAAACCCACTCCCTCTAGTGCCTGTTCCCACACAACAAGGACGTGACCTCGTCCAAGACACGACTGTACCGGATCAATGCACCCAACCAAAGCCATTAACCGTACAGTTTGCTGGTCTTGGGACATTTACAGCCCTTTGACCTGGAGGTAATATGAATCAAGAATGTTTCAATTGTCTGAAAAATAACATTTATGAGAGCAGGGCTGGAGGTCTACATGCCAAAAAAGACTGCTGTAGAGGAGGAGAGGGGGGTAGGAACTCTCTGATGGCTTGTATCCATCACTAAGCATGAAGAGCTTTACGCGGGAGAGGGAATTTGAAAAGAGGGAGAGCGAGTGGTGGGGCTACCCCAGTGAATAAATAAATGGTGTGCAGTAGTGGGCAGCTGGGTGCTGAGAGCTGCAGTGAGGGTTTATTGACAGAGTGGAAGAGAGGTGGAGAGGGTTTAGAAGACCTTCTCATGCATACTTGTGAAGCGACGCAAATATGCAACAAGAAAACTCTTCATTTAAAGAATGAAGGTGAGAGAAAAGATGACGAAAAGGCCGAGCGCGACTGAAAGCTTCTTTTTCCTCAAAGTCTTCCTTTTTATGAAAACTGGCTTCGCAGAGTTTGACAGCAGAGGGAGCGGGAGGCAAAATAAAGGGGGGGGGGGCTCTGTAAATAAATATGTAGGTCCGTTCTGTCAGACAGAAGCCTCAAGGCAGACTGAGGTATTCCTAAAACACACTGTTCAAACATGTGTCTGCCTAATCAGTACGGACGTCACTGGCCCTCCGAAAATGTGGCCAAATGCAGGTTAGTACTTAAGTGTAAAGAGTGTGTATGACAGAGCATAGGATTGATACACAAAGGAAGACACACACACGGTCTGCTTCTTGTCTCCACATCATCCCCCCCCCGCCCCGTTGCCAGCTGCGTGTCCTCTGCGTCTGTCACACACTGAGCGGCCGATGACGTCACGGTTAAGCTAAACATCAGGTCAGAGTCCGGATAACACTCCAAGCCAGGACCTGAGGAAGAGCTGCAGCTCCCGCTTCACTTCCTGGAACCGTTGAGAAAAAAAAAAAAAAAGAATAAGAATAAAAATACAGTGTCCCTGCTTTCTAAAGCTGGAGATGTTTTGACTCCTGCTGGGGCTGGGGACTCAGGGAATAGGCCCTGGGAATCTTTCATTTTTGGAACACGGTAGCTGTTCCGTTTCCTGCATCACTGGGAGACTTCCTTTTCACACAACAATGAAAAACCTCAAATTTCAACATTTTAGTAGCAACAACTCTGCTGCCCGGCACACTGTCACTCATTCACTCAGCCAGTGAGCGTACGTCTCCGAGGCATGGCTCAATTTGTCACTGAGGCTCCATAACCAAAACAGTCCACAGGGCCAAAACCCTCCATCTCTTTCACCAGTTTGTGAAGGTTCATGTGAAGTGTTTACAGAACCATCTTTCTTACTAAAAAAAGTAGGAAAAATTCCTACAGAAACAACACAGAACACAGAAACAGAATATCTTGTGATCCAGTAAAATAATGGTAGAGCTGCATCAAAGAAACAGCAAAAGGAAAATAATAAAAAGATTTCTTCATATCATGATTAAAATAAATTATTACAGAAGAAAATCTAGCTTTAAAAGTTCTGAAAACTAAATACAAAATGTAAGATTTTTATTAGGACTGTCAAATCTAACATGAGATTAATCTGTGAAATTAATATGTTAATCTTTAACGCATTAACACATAAACTACAGAGTTATCAATCGTGCAATATTAAAAATCTGAATTTGGCATCATCTCGGTAAGAGAAGCTGATTTTGGGCATGTAGGTGCTTTGATACAACGGAGAACCAAATCTTCCAAAAACCACTTTATCCTCTTTATTTATAAAGATTCTAACCATTATCAAGCCTTATATTTAGAGGATGGCCCCAGGATGACAATTAACTACTCAATTGTGGCTCAAAAAGTTGCCGAACCACTTCTGTAGGTCACTGAATTTAGGGAATGTCAGAGAAAAGTTGCATACATTTTTCCAAACAATATTTTTGCAGCACTTTTCAACCCAAATGACCTCCAACAGTCTTTTAAAGGTCTTTCTGTATAAATGTCTGGTTCAAAAGGAACTTCATTTTAGAGCATCTCTCTAGAAGTGTGAATCATTTCTGACCTTGACATCCAGGTTGTCTCGAGCCACATCACAGCCCTGGACAACAACAACAGGTTGCTAAAAGTTTAGAGTTCAGTTTCTTAACAAAACAGACACATAAAAAGATACAAACACAAAAAAATTTGACTTGATCACTTTCTTCTCTTCTTAAAGTGCTGACAAAAATCAGGTTTCCCCCTTTTTTAATAAAAGACTGAAAGATCTCCTTCACATTAACATTCAGAACCTTTCCCACAATTGAACTGAAGTCTGAAATCACTGGACAATCTAGAGAGGACTAGACTTATCTACATAAAGGTCCTGACGTTGATGGTGCATGTGAATTAATTCAAGCATTGAGGGCTGAGAAAATGGCCACAGACCTGTTCCACAAGACTGATGTATGGTCCAGACCTGGGGAGATATTCAGTTTCTAGAATAAGGATTCTCAAACAGAAACGTTTGAGCCTGTACTACAAAGTGAATTCAACTCAACGACACAATCTCTCTATTATCTGGCTTCACTAAACCAAAACAAACAAGATCACACCAAGTGGTGTCATGACACTGGTTCTCAAGTGGTTGAAGGCTTGAATTCCAGCAACACAATGTCCCAAAGCATGCTGCTGATAAAAGACAGCAGGGAGACTGTGACAAGACCTAAAGTAGCAACAGAGCATCTCTAAGGAAAACTGGAAATGTCCGAGCACCGACGCGCTCAATCTAACCTGGCTGAGCTTTAAGGTTTCTTGCCAAGAAGTATGGGAATAAAAAAAAGAAAGCTTATAAATCGTTCCCAACCAGACTGGAGATGATGAAAAGTCCTTAAACCAAGTACAAAGTGAAGGATGTGGATGCTTATTTAAATAGGATATTTCAGTTTTCCTTTCTAATAAATGTACAAAACCCTCTGCTAGTTTCTCTGTGCCACAGTGGAGGACTCTGGACTGTGTAGAGTTAAATGGGATCATTTTCATTTTATAGGTAGGATAAACGATCAGCTCGCAGTGGCCTAACGACGCGCCGCGAGGCCCGTGGGAGAAACTGTTCTTCCAAAAAAAAAGAAATTACAAATGTCAGAGAATAAACACTAGCTCATCTTATACCTTGCAAATCTACTGAGGCTATGCAAGCTGATCTGCACTGTAGAAGCTCTAACATTACAATCAATTTGCCAAGATTAGCTCACTAATCCAAACAACAGTGCAATTAACAAGATTTCTGGCTTGCAGATGCAAAATCTAAACCAACTTTAGCAAAGGGTTGAGAGTTCATTTTTTAAAAAGAAAGGCATGTGATTTTATTTAGTCATTACTGTTGCAGATGATTATAGTACAATCTGCTGGAAAGCTATTAGGAGGCAGTTTGTGGGAACAAGAGAAAGCAAAGGAGATGTAGAAACTTCCCAGATACTGATGTGTCCCGCTGCTTGTGCTTAACATTTTCTATCTATTCCTTCTTTCCACACAGTCCTGCACTTGCATTAAAAAAAACCCATCCAGACATCAATTAAAGTCATTAATAAAATCTCCCATGTAACAGAATAAACAAGCAAGTAGAGGAGAATGTCGTGACGGTGACTGAGAGGTCTGGAGGCACGACGGCTATTTCTAAACGCAGCACATTCTGAACTACAAGAACACACAAGCACCCTGTTAATTTCTCAGGTGAGGCTCATCTGGACTGACTCAGAACAACAGAAACTTGCCAAACTCCGCAGGGACACAAAGAAAGGATTCACAGTTGCACAGACAGCTGTGCTAACCAGCCACGGCAGTGAACTGTTGCAGGGCTTGTCTCGAGCTGGCTGGCTGGCTCACTGCGTGCCGGCTGGTATGTCGGTTTGGCTGTCCGGCCACAGTGTAAAGAATATATCCACTTCAGCTCTCCATTCTGAGCCGCCACTTCATTTTTCATGACAGAGAGCCAAATCTTGGCCCAAAAAGGATGCTGTAGGGCTGTTATGAGTCATGGTGAGAAGACAAGGGTCAGGGAGTTTAAAAATTGACTTTAAAGTCACACTGCTGGTCCAAATATGAGACAATGTTTTTCTTTTTGGGGAAAAAAAAAAAAAAAAAAACACACTTAGAAAGTAGACATTGATTTCACAAACAGTACCTGCTCCTCTTTCTAATAAGCCTGGGTATTTCCTGAAGAAATTGTCACGTTTAGAAAGGATGTGCATGTACATGTACGTCATCGGTTTTCAGTAAAATCACTAAAGATTATTCTTTTTTTGTTTTAAAATGGTCAAGATAAGGGAAAAAGCAAGAAGTTAGAATAAAACCTAAAGCTTTACGCTTGGAAATTGTTCCAAATCCATGTTTCGAGTTGCTTTAGATGATAGTAATAAACATTTTTTGTCAAATTCTTGGGAAACTCATGGGTGCCTTCAGGTTTTAATGGGTCAGAATTTAATTATCGTAAACTTAAACTACCTGCTGCATATTTTGTATCATTCACAAACTGAAGGAACAAGACAGAAACCCGTGTCCTGCCCACTGATTAACCATCTTATATTCAGCTCCAGAAAATTTGCAAGTCACATAGCATCAGTCGTCTTGTGACACAGGTCACTCGAGTCCAGCCATGGTGCACTGCTTCCTGCATCCCTGGAGACTGTACATTTCCCATTGGGGCAGTGGGCACACAGTAGGCACGCTCAGTCTGAACGTGAGAATGACTGTGCATTGTTCCCATTGGTCATATTGGGGCTGTTATCAGCACTATCAGTACTAATACTCTGGCTTGCATTGTGTTGGGCTGCTCCGTTTATTTAGATTCAGCCACTAACAATGAAAACATTGCCTCTCTTCCAACCGGGGCACAAACATACGGAAAGCAATAATAATAAAGATGGAGGCAGAAAAAGTGTACGTATAAATAGTAAGGGGAAGTAACTGAGCGGCTATGGCGGGAGCAGAGAGTAAACAGACAAAAGTATGAATGATGAAGTGAACAATTGATTTGAGGTACCTGGCAGAGCGACAGCAGTCAGTCCCTGCTACCTTGAAATCTTTGTTGGCATCTGAAGGCCAGCGAGTGTGCGCATGTGTGTGTTTATAACCACTTTTCAGAGTCAAGTGTGCCTGTGTGTGACAGGTGAGAGCTGATCTCATTTTGATGAAGGTGAATTAACCGTGTTGTGGTTGGCTGGTGTAACTCGAGCACAAAGTGGAGGCTTTTCACACGGCGGCCAAATGAGCCTCTTTAATCAACCGCTGCGAAACCACATGTGGGGAAAAGAAATCCAAATGTGCGCGCTTTGCACACTATCCAAAAAATCAAGAGCCATTTTTTTGAGCAGAGACGGGGAGTGATGATCTGAAAGTGTGTGTGTTCATTGTCCGCCATTTGGTGCAAGTCCACGGAACCCACAGATGTGTTAATCTCTCTTACCTGCCAGAGCGTCCTGAGCCTCAAAGAACGTACTCAGGCCTCCTTTCACATAGGCCAGACTTCCCTCGTTCTTCTTCGTGGCCTGCTTCTTCAGATTGTTGGCTGCAATCTTCAGATGCTCAAAACTATGCAAAAAAAAAAACCCATCAAAACAATGCCATTAAAGACAAATTTAGTCACCCTTTTCTAATTATTATCATCTAAAACAATCTGATGAATTGAAAAGGGTTTTGGGCTGCTTGTTTTGAGAAATGCTAAAAATGTGCATAAACAAAAGCTTTGGAATTTGGTGCATTTCACACATCTGTGGACACTACGTGTCTGTGTGTCGGCGTCCTGAGTGAGGTTTCCTCTGCAGGAAGAAACAGTCACCCAGTGAGGTCCAAACAGAGGCCCCTGGTCATGCTGGTTCCTGGGGGTCTGGGTTACTGGAAGGCTAAGCGAGGGGGGGTGAAGGAAGCCAGGAGTGTCCAAAATAACTCCCCTCTGACCTGACATGACAGTCTTTCAGGTCAGCAGGCTACCTCGTCTACACACCTCGCTGTTCTAACCGATCGTGTGGAGACTTTGTCTGAGAATAAATAACCTCAAATGTCACAAAAAAAAAATTTTGAATGAATTTTCATGACTATTTATAATCACTGCTTTCCTTCAAATCTGTAAGAAAGACAGTTATTTTCTCCAGTGAGCCCATGTCTTCTTAGAAAATGGATTATTTGTTTTGTAAAATATCAGCAAATAGTCAAAATTGTTTATCTGTAATCTGACCAGCAGTCTGAAGACCACTTACTTGTAAAAATAGTAAAAGAAAAATATTTTTTCTATAGTATTTCCGAACATGTAACCATTGAATATGATGTTTATTATCATATTTTTTCAAATGAACCAAAGACTAAGCTTGATTGGTTGATATTTGGTTGGTTTGACAAGCGTGTAAATGGTAATGTTAGACAAAAAGAAAGACGAGAGTATTTTTAGCCATCTAACTGAGTGCAATGACCCAAAAGTCTAAACCTATGGGAACTTTTTCCAAGGAACCAGACATTTTGGAGGGTGGTAGCTGTGCCCCCTCCACTTCCACCACAGGAACCAGAGGTTAAACAAAGTGAAATAACCATAAAATAACCATTTTGGGGCATTAAATATTATTTTTGTGCACCGGTTCTTCTAGAGTTCTTCTACATTTCCCCTCCTTTTTACCATTTTTACCCTCTCATGTTCAATCCCTGCCATAGCTGGTAAAATGTGTTTACTTTCAGCTCTGTTGCAAGTAAAGTTGTCTCCGTTTGTAAACAACACATTTTATCTTGGCCAGTTGCATCCTTTTAAAGGCCTTACGAAGCCTAAGCAGAAGGAATACACACGAGAAAGAATAAGAGTGCAGAAAAAAGACTTTCATTTCTGATAGTTTAATCTAAAAATACTTGCACCTCAGCACAACCCTGCAAGAAGGTGCAGCATGGCCAGATTTAGTCGTTGCACCAGTTTGTATCAATGTATTCTAGTAACTTGTACATGTTTCTATCAATAAAAACCTGCGAGCACTCAAATAGGGCAGACCCTCCACAGAGGATACGCCAACAAACCAGCCAGAGTTTCTAGAAGTGACCTGGACATGTCAGTGGGAATAAAACAGCGGGAAAACACTATGCAATCCCATTTCTGCCGATATCCAGTAAAAGTGGGCAGATAAATGGCCATTTGCCTTCTTTTCTCTGTTTTTCTCCTTATTTTCTTAATAGTTGTCATGAGAGATGTGGTTAATATCAAAGATGGATGTACCTGGAGCCTGCATGGTTTTCTATGAGGTACCAAGTGGCAGAAAAGTTCTCACTGGTGAAGTCTCCACTCATTCCTGGAAATGTCAGCTCGATGTCTTTCTGTGGGATTTTGCCTCTGGAAGAAAACAGATGGAGAGATGAACACAGAAAACCTTTACTGGTATTAAAATGCAGATACAGATGAACACTATATAAACAAAAGAAATACTCCAAGGAGAAAATAGCAGGATACAAACTGTGCTGACCCTGAAACAAAGATTAATAATAACTGTATGCAGTAAACAGCAAGAAAGCAGGAGAACCGTTTCATATGTGAGATCACTTTTTAATGATGTATTAGGGTCACATTTTTCCAGCAGGGGGCAGTGTACAGCCAGGAAGTACAGAGGCTAGGAAAGCCTGGCGTGGGAAGTGCAGTGTGTGACGCCTGGATGCCCCTGGAGGACCCAGTACTCATTAGGGAAGCTTGATCTCTACTAATGACCTGTGGTCTACACAAACCAACCCTGTCGCCCCCAAACCACCACCCACTCTGCAGCTTCACACACATATGTAGAGAAAAAAGCCGCACAAACCGAGCATTCTAGAAATCTGAAAATCCATGTTCCAGATCGATCTTGGTGATGTATGCAAGCACGCACAAATGCATAGAAAACCTCAGGCCTCATGTGGGCAAAACCCCGACATGCTGATTATGAAGATGCACAAACATAACGTCATCATTATTCCTATTAATGCTAATCCATCTCAGTGATTATGATGTGAAAAGTGAACGATTTCCACTCCTGTGTTGTGGAATTCTTGCCAATAAAAATGCAAATGTGCTTTAACATAAAAGGACAAACATTTAGGGGATACAACTTTGTGAGGGTCAAAAAAGAACCATTAATAATTCCTAAAATAGTTTTCCGTATCTTCAAACACTGTTAAAATGAAAATAAATAAAATCATTAATGATTAAAACTCACTTTTCTGTGTAACTGACAAATTTCTAACCTCTTGTGGCAAGCTGCTTTGACCTTTAATAGCTAAGCTGAATATACACTGGATATCTATAACTCAGCAGAAAAGAGCATTTCAGACACCCACCGTTACATTCTGCTGATCAAGACTGTAAACTTTGGCTACACAAAAAAAATCCCATTACAGGTTTCTAGAATAGTTTTTCATTTTGGACTTCAAAAATAAAGGTGGTGAATAATAACTAATACATTATACACATTTGAGGATTCCTGCTCCACAAAACCAGGATTTTCAGAGAGGAAGAGAGGAAAAATATAGTTTCAAATATTATTAAGGATAAAAATAACATCATTATGGATATGTGGAATGTTCCCATTTTATTTCAAAGACCTAAATTCCAGATTCATGCAATACCATAGCATCTTTATCTATGAAGCACTTTAAAAAAACAAAACAAAGCTGAACAAAGTGCTGCACACAAACAAAAACATGACATGGATAAAAACAAATAGAAAAATAGAAACAAATAAAAACAGACATAAAAAACTACCAAAACTCAACACACTAAAGCCAATTAAAACAGAGAAATAACATCAAATATAAAACAGAGTCTCGTTGATGTTGAAAGAAAAAGAATAAAAATGGGTTTTAAGACGAGTTTTAAAAGTGGACAGTGAAGGGGCCTCTCTAATGTGCAGAGCCAGATTATTCCACGATTGTGGAGCAACAATACATATCCCAGTCTAGCTATTCATTATTAACCACTTGAACATATTCATGGATTTAAAGATCTCTTAAATATAGCAGAACTAAAGTAGAAGCCATCTTGATATCCAGGATGTAATCTGCCCAGGAGAAATACTGCTTTGGATATGAAATGCAATTACAAACAGGAATGGGTTAAAATTAAATGTTTAAATGGTTTGCTTTCTACACAATTACACAGGATGCCAGATATTTTATATTCTAGCTCAAACATTCAACCGGCATCAAGTGCTTTGCATCAATACTGAATAATAAGTCTGGAAGAGATATTAGTATTTGTAATAAACACCTTACATTTATCAAGTATAATTAATTAGACTGATCTGAGCAGCTGATACAAAAAAACCCCAACAAAGCTTCTCAACAACTCCAAATGATTCTCATTAATATGAGAGAATTGTGCCGACTTTCTGCGCTGGATGTTTAATGCATCCCTGGGAGCGGGTGAATGGTACGGCCTGTTTATGGGGGTCTTGTCTCTGGCCACGAGCGGTCACTTGCCCCCGGCCCCTCTAAACCAAACAAATACTAAGCCAGAAATGCCAGAACTTGACAACACAAACTATACATTACAACCTCTGCACTCCCTGCTCGGCACGTGGGAGGCATCACTTTGCTTCCCGCTCTGAAGTGGTGTACACGAGCTCCCACAGCTCTTTTTAAAACGTCGTATATCGTCCTTCTCTCTGCTTTATACACGAATATGTTGTTTCCACTCGCTGTGTGAAGCGGTTAGAGGCTGTTCAACCATTGCCATGTCGGCATAATATTTCAAATGCCGGCATATGGGAAGAGTTTGTTTCCGTTTAGGGATGTAAACCATGACTCGGTGACGAGTACTTGTGTTTATGGCAGTGTGATTGAGCTGTGTGCATGTGTGTGGTTGTATATTCTTGATTCATACTTGTCTATGTCGATGCCCAGTGGATTGCTGGGACGCAAGGAAAGAGGAGAGATTCCTTTGTTGCGGTCCGTCCTCATGTCATAGTAGTTCATCTCATCCACCCACACTGCAGACTGGTCCAGGATACCTGCAGGAGAGACACGTCACAGGCACTGAGGCCAACAACACTTCCCACATTTCCTCTTTCTCCAATATATTTGGCACACAAACCGACAGGAACATTCAAGGAACATCAACCGTGAGTCACTGAATATGTTTCACAAAGTTTTAAATCATACTTTAACCAATTCAGTCAACTACACTCTTAAAATGGCATTACTGTAGGTCCGTAGGGCTCAATAGTAGCTCAACACTTCGCAGCTTCGTAAAAACACACAAAGGGACTAAATTCACTAACCGAAAAGGAACAAAATGCTCAGAAATGAATAAATTTGGCATAAATAAAATGTTGCGATAAGACCACAGATGCCTTAAGTTTTTCACAGAAACAGATTTCTTGTAATCAGGCATCAATATGTCTCATGTCGATAACGTTGCTGATGTTTGGTCTGCTTCAGCAAATCACAAGTGATCATGAATTTTCATCAATTTCCATCAAAATGAAAGTAAACATCTTTAGTTCCTTTTAGAAACAACTAATGTGTGGCTGACTATGGCAAATCACAAATATTCTGCTATTTTTATTCTTCATTTGCACACGTTGTGTCCATTTAAACCCAATTCTCAGAAATATCTTACAAGTTTTATAGATAAAAAGTGAAGCAATTGATTAAAAATAAGGAAATAACTGCTAAAATGATAAGAAAATGATAATCCACAGCTGAATCCCTCAGCCCTTTGTGTCCAGACTAACACATAAAAAATGTCATTGTGTTGACTTTCTGTCTCCAGAGTCTCACCAATCTTGTCCAGCTTGAGCAGTTTGAATGAGACCGTGGAGGTGCCGAGGCCTCCAGACTTGGTGGTGACGATGATCTCTCCTTTGTCATCTTTGGCAGGACCCACGCGGCACACTATTTTGCTGGCCGACATCCATTCGGCTGTCAACATGCAGTTATGGCCGCAGATCGACAGACCTGCGATGGAAGGGAGAGGGGAAAGGGTGAAAAGGGTGAAAGATACGGACACACACTGACAGAACAAATAAACAAACTGGATTGCTCACACACACACATATAGGGAAAAAAAGAGGAGCTTCCTCAGACGGCAGTGACGTCCATCAGCAAGTTTAGTCAAACTGTCACCAGAGGTCAAAGTTCAAGCTGGAGTCATGACTGGTGTGGGTGGCCTTGATCTTCCTCCATCTCACTCAACTCCTCCAAGTTAACGTGTCTCTCTTCAGTGCTAAGTGGCTCATTATTGGCACAATGTGCACTCTGCCCCGACATCTGTCAGCCTCTTTGGAAACACTCTTGAATGCCGTTTGGGCACAAGAAGAGAGGGACGGGAATTACTTGGACAATTCCAGCTGAGGAGATTTAAAACGCTTCACGCATGTCTCATCAAACATTATAAAAGCTCGCAAGAGCTAATCAACAAATAGCCCATAAAACCGTAAATAATATGCCCATTAGAGCCCCATTTCCTGCCTCTGTTCTCTACTGGCCACTTTGTTTGAATACATAAGCACTCAAACACATTTGTGCATATCTAATTGTCTAAATCCAGCCCCAGGGACATTCGTGCTCAGAAATAGACCTGTATCATTGGCCAGTGTAGTGCGAACCAAGAGCGGAGCAGTCTGTGAGTCCGCCGGACCGCCACCCGCCTTTCAACAGAGGTAGCGTAGACGAGGAATTGGAAAAATACGAGGGAAAATATGGGCAAAGAAAAAGTGTGACACTCAAACGCATAATGAGAACAAGATGTTGGCAGTCCATCTGTGTGGCTCTTGAAAATGATCTTATGAAAAAAAAAAAAAGGCACACAACAACAACAACTCTATTTTCACATTAGTGCGTGTGATTCGTTTTTAAACTGGATGTAGATTATTCATTACATGTTAAATGTTTCATATATTAATACATTAAGTTGCTAGCTTGTGGCTCTTGACTTTGCTCTCGATGAAGTGGAGTAAATCTTATTTAACAAAGCCTGAGCAAAACTTTTATCTCTCTATTCTTTAAGCGAGTAAGAATTTCATGTTATAATTGCACATATAAACATGAATGCACATACATGTATTGTTAAAAAAGAGAAAGATACAGTGTAGCTAGGGCTGTGCAACATGCTTTAATTATGTCATACTCATGTTTCCATATTTAATTATACTTTATTTTTCTTTCTTAGAAGCAGAAAATAGTATAACTGCATGGCTGGTGAGTAGTTTTAACAACATGTGATGTAAAGAAAAAAAAAATGTGTCACATAAACTGCCTTAAGTTTTTAATCTATTCGCTTCTAAAGTATTTGATGGAATAACTAAAAATTTACCTTTTATATTGACAAAATTCAACATCTTCTCACTTTGAAAGGGATTTTTACTAATTAATTTTTTTCATGCATTTTTGACTGATTTCATCCTCAGAGATAAATATTGTCTCAGACATGAGAACCTGCAGAATCTGCATCCAACTGCTCCATAAAAAGTGCATCAATAACTCCAATTTCCTTCAATAATAAAAAAAATCAGAGTGAAACACTTTTAGCAAAAAAGCCTAAAATGCTGAGAGAAATTATCTGATATAATTCAAGTTTTTGTAAACTCACATATTCATTTTTTACACTTGAAAAAGTGCAACAAGTACCGGCTAACATCGGCTCACAAGTAAACATGTTAGCTTGATCGCGGTACTGAGAGATTTTCAGTCTCTGTGTTGGATTTTTTCCTACAAACTTCAGTTCATTTTGTTCACAACACAGTCAAATAATTGAGATCTGCTATTGTAAAGGTGGTCAAATCAACTCACTTAGCAGCTTCATTCATCCCCAGCCTTCCCACGACATTAAAGTGATTCTAAGTAGTGACGACACGATTGCAGGCGAGAATAAAACGAGGCGTCCTGTCCACTTCTGTTTTATATGAGCACAAATAAACTTTACAAATGTTTAAACAGACGGTCGTTGGGGTTTGTTGATGGGCAGGTTTATAAAATTAGTCTATACAGCTGAAATTTCAACACCCAAATAAGCTTCATTCTGTCCTTAACACCACAGAGTTAAACATAGTCAAATATCATTTAACTAAGAATTAATATTTAAACTAAAACAAATACATGCTCATTACATAATGTGGTGAAAACTTGTATATTTTTGTGCTCTTTTCCAAGAAAATCTATTCTGTATACTTATGTTGGACTAACACAGTAACATATATGCATATTCTAGTAAAAACATAGAAGAAGAAATCTCTTGAGGGGGAACTTTAAAACACTTAGAAGAAGTCTGGATGTCTTTTGCCATGAAAAATCAATATCGTCTAACGGAAAAGTATGTTAAAAAATTAAACAAAAAGTCCAAACAACAACATTATAGAAAAACAGAGCCACTTGTGTGGTTAGCTGCGTGGTTGTAAACGTTATTACCGACGAGGTCCGCTGGGCCCGTGCCCAGGTTCTCTCCACGAATGGTGACTTTGGTCCAAGCTGCACCCTCTTTGGGCGAGATGCCCGTAACCAGCGGTGGTTGCCGTGCGCGTGACATGGTGGCCTAAGGCAAACAGGAACTCTGGCTCAGTCAGCACCTGTGCATGGAAAACAGAGAGAGTCATACAAAAGACACAGTCAGTCGCAGAGATCTCACCTTAACAAGGGGGAAATCTGCACTAAATCAATGAGGCAAACTACGGACAAAACTTTAGCCAGAAATGAGTTCAACCACTTACTCATTCTTTTTCAGAAAAAGCTAATCCTTGAAAAAAGTATCAGTGTGGTCACTGATATAATTTAAAATAATTAGATTGTTCATAATCATATAATTTTGAAAAAATATTTTTGTATGTTTTTTTTTTTATTAAAACAAAAGTTTAATTCTTTAGTTAAAATCAATACAACAATAAAGAACCAAAGAATACAATATAGACTTCAGTATTTCCGAGTAAATGCTTTTAAGTAACTACAGCAAACATGTCAACCGGTGGTACATATTCAATTACTAATTGCATTCGTTATATTATTTTTTTTGTCAATAAAGAACCATTGTGGACACGTCAGCCTGATCCCAGTAAATAATAATAAATACTATATATTCATCACAGACTTTTACTGAATTCCCAAGCAGCCAGAGATTTACGCTGTCAGAAACGGGGAAACAGCAAAATATGCTCAGTATTTCTGCGTGTGGATAACTTCCTACCCTGTAGGTCTCCAAACAATGTATGCACTGCAGCAGTTATCTCTCAGATAATAGGAAAAATAGAGAAGGCAGCCAAGAACGAAGGAGTAGACAGAGAGCAGGGAGGAAAGGAAGAATGTAAACTTCACAGCACAAGATAAATAAACCTGCTCTCCCAATCATTCCTCATAAACCCACACAATACTGTACAGATCATGGCACCAAAGAAGGAGCAATGCAAACCAGTTCATGTTGGGACTGGGGAAAAGAAGAGAGAGAGAGAGAAAGGTTCCAAATGTAAAAAAAAGAAAAAGAAAAGGAAAATGAAAGGATGTATTTCAGCAGCACAGATGGTTGCTAATAAATTACTGCCAGGTCTCAAAAAGGGCTGACCAATCTCGACCCTCTGAAGCAGCTTGAGCGAGGCTTCCGCCCTTTTGCTCTGCAGCCAAAACACGTTCACTACAAACAATGCAGCAGTTCACACGGACTGGACCTTCAGCAAGCTCACAAAGTTTTTAGAAACCCTTTGCACAGGTAGAAGTTCTATAATTAGCCAAGTAAGTGTTCAGCTGAGACAGAATAAGACTTCCAAATGCTAAGATGGTCTGAGAACTCAAAATTTGGAGAGTGCAAGAGAAATTAATCTGATTGTTGAGGTCAGGTTTTTTTGTAAGAAACTGAACTTTCAAACCCTGCAGCCGCCTGTGCATCTATTAAGAGCCAGTACTGTTGTTTAGGGATACTTATCCTCATCTTTATTAAGATCGTTTAATTAAATTAACCATACATTCTAAAATATCTAAAAAGGAGTGAAATTTCCAATACCTGGGAAGTACACTCCCACTGTGCTAAAGAGGTTAAAATATGGACATAAAGCAGAGAAAGACCTCAGTTCTGACCTCTGAGGTACACAAACTGTTTTAATTACCTTTTACTATTAAACTGTTCCTCTGCCAGGGTGGAAGACCTGTTGTTATTTATTCTCAGAAGTTCAGGAAGTTTTATATGAGGGCCCTTGTCAACATGAACTGCATACCTCTGCAAAAATGGAATTAAAAAGAATAAAATTCTGGATAATCATTAATATCCAAAGTTTTACTAATAATAATAATTCGGAATTTGGCTATGATTTATCTGGAAATATTCTTATATACATTTTGAGTAAGCCAAGTGAACCGACCCCATAACTTATTTAGTGTAGATAAAATCCCCCAAAAAGTTTTACCATTACAAGCGTTAACTTCTAAAGGTCCACTTCAAACTTAAAATGTGAAACTCTATCAAGAATAAATAAACAGCTTTAAAGATGAATGTTTAATCTTAATTAACTCTTATGGACCATTATTACTATTGTTGTTGTTTTTATAAATTTTCATTGTAAAGATTATGTAATTAATTTCAATGGAATAATCAGGAAAGAAAAAAACTGAATAAAAATAAGGAAATGTATTATTAGTTTCAGCTCTACTTCATACATACTTAGACCTGTCATTCATCACAGTTGTTTACATAGTGAGGCCCTGTTCAGTATCGCTTTAGACATACTTATACATCATACATAAACATTTGTGTCAGCATATAGGGACTATTGCAATGTAAGATTTTCTATTTATTTTTTATAAATCTTCATTAAATGTAAAAGGTTGGGAACCTCCCTGAAACAATTATTAAAAAAAAACAATAATTAAGACATTTTATGGTAATTACCTACAGTTGACCAAACAAGTTGATCTATTTATAATTTCCAGCTCAGTTTATCAGTTTATGAATATTTGTCTTTTAGTGCTCAATTAACACAATAATAATAATAATAATAATAATAATAATAATAATAATAATAATAATAATAATAATAATAATAATAATAAT
>JAOXYM010000015.1:2588077-2618204 GCA_028567055.1 Leptatherina wallacei
TTCTAATATTTGTATGTAAAGCACCTTGAATTGTCCTGTACATGAAATGTGCTATACAAATAAACTTGCCTTGCCTTATTCCAGCAAAATTGGTATGAGCAGTCACTTAATAAACTCAGACTAAACTAAATAATAAGTCAGTTTGAGAAGAAAATAACCAAACAATAAAAATTATTTATCCATTTACTTATTATAAAGTAAGGTTTGTAGGTGTCATATAGTACTTTTATAGTGTAATAATACACTTTAAATTCTTAAAATTCCCAAATTACAATTTTCTAATAAAAACTCAGAATTCTGAAAAAAATGAACTATTTTGCAGAGTAAACACAAGAAAACATATTAAATACGGTGGGTTTTTTTATCTTGTATTTCTTGCATTGAGGGAAAAATATTCTCAGATATAGTATAACATAATTAGTTTTAAGATATAAGAGAGATTACATTTGTAATCAGTGGCTGTTTCAGACTGCAGCTTATGGATTTGGATTCAAATTTTTATATATATATAATTCAGTTGATACTTGTTATGTAAGAAAGGGGCAGATTACATATAATTGTATTAATTTCTGCTCCTTCTAGCTAAACTAGAAGATTTATTGAAGAATTTTATGTTGAATTTGAGATGAGTTGAATAAATAAAACAAATGAATACAAAAATCAATTGGAAATAAATTATTCTTCACTATTGCAGATTTTCTATATGTAATTTAATTCATATAGAGCTTTTATAGTGCAATATTATATCTTAGATTAAAAATGTAGATGATTCTTCACTATTGCTGACTTTCCATAATGCTTATCTATTTATTGGTTTAATCTGATTCTGTTAATGTAATCAATTTAGAATCTATCCATCATGTAAAAGGACATGTCTAAGGATCTATCTTACAGTTTTATATCATATTTGCATCTGAGGCAAATGTGTTAGTTCTTGTTGTGGCCTCAATAGATTGAATTCATTTGACTTGAAAACATTATTACTGCAAGAGCTTTGGTTTTACCACTCAGTCTCTGTAATTCAACTCCATGAGCTCTGTTATTTTATTGTTTTATTTAATCATTTCAATACAAATATTCTTTTCAGTGAGTTGTAGCTGTCAAATGAGCCGTTGTCATATCTGGCTGAAAAACTTTGATCAAAATCTTATAAAGACAAAGTAAATCAATCATGTTTGAGAGCTTTCAGAGTTACACGTATGTACATTAGCAGTGTAAATTTACTCAGTCACTTGCAGGCATCAATCAGTCTGTTAACAGAAGCAAACAATGAGAAACGAGAGCTCAAAGTATCGCAGTAGCATCTGTGTGACGAGACTGGTAAAGGTAGCAAATTCCAGATTGCAGCCTCAAACCCATTTTTAATTACCTTCGGCATTCTAACAACCCCACCCCATTCTCTCCTGTGTGCAGCAGGAAATGAAAAGTGACGCATTTTCATTGGTTAATACATTTCATAAGTGCAACTCTCAAAATATCATTACAGATTAATGATTTTCTCCGTGCTTATCCATCATGGGTTTATATCCAGCAGATAATGCACACACACACACACTCCTAATACACACTCTGACGTGCAAAAGCCAAACATAGGCACTCACACAATCACCATGCACATTTTCAAGCAAGTAATGATACACATATGCCGCCACAGAGGTTTTTGCTTGTGGAATTGTGATTGGTTTACACAAACACACGCGTGATGACGCAGATCATGCAGGGATCTGTCAACACCCAAAGGTTGCCCGTCGCCTGTGACTGCGCCGCGCACAAGGAGGTTTCTGAGATGTAGAACATCTCATCCAACCTGTTCCAGCTCATTATGAGGCGGCAGTTGGATTGTTATCAGGGAACCAAACAAAGACATGATTGAGTCACGCTGACACCTCTGTAAACTGCCACTACCCCAGAGTCACATCATCAGATCAGAATCATTCGATTAAACAGTCTGCAACACAATCGCAGTGCAACAAAGTTGGTGTTCCCTGTTTAAAGTCACTAAAAAACAAGCAAAACTTTTACTTTCTTTACACATTTGCATATTTCCAGTTAAGTTCCAAAAGTATTTATGCAGCATCGATTTACAACAAAAAGTTATCCTGGTGAACTTTGCATAAAACAAGAAATCAACCATTTCTTCTGTAACTTGGAAACAGTGGGGAGAAAAAGCCCCCTTTTAACAAAAAGAAACCTCAATAAATGTGCAGAGTTCCTCCCATTAGTTACGTTTACAGGATAAATATTTCATCTGTCTGATTGCAATAAATCTGATCAGAGATTTCAGCTGACGTGTTTATATGGATGCTAGATTGATCCCATCAGCTGTGTTTACGCGACACATGTTTATTCTGATTGAATATTCAATCGGATCAAAAGTACTCCATGTAAATGCTCGTAATGTCTCACAGCAATGAGTAGTTATGTTTCCATCAATGTCCTTTATACACATTTCTTTTAAAAATCAGTTGATTGCACTGTGCCAAACAGTGCACGTCTAATGCATCACATGGCAGACAGCAGTAAAAATCAGCTCTTTATTCATCTAGAAAAAACATGTCTAATAAATTATAGAAATAATAATAAAAAATGTATTGAATGGAAAATAAACATGTTTAATATCCAACATTAAAAGATTTCTGAGTATGTGTTTTTTTCTCATATATGGCGATGAGGTTTTATTTGGGTCTTCCTTGTATTTTCATAAAAGTTTGCAACAAATTTTCCTCTCAACTGGGAGGAAGCATCTACAGTGATGATTGGAATTATTCGTAGCTATCACAGCTCAATCGGTCTGTTTCAGAGACAGTTTGTGCTTTTTGTAACATAAGTGTACAAATTTAACTTTGTTGATGTGCCTGCAGCTCTATTCACAAAACAATGTGCTGACAAGTTGCTTTTTTGTCTGTCTGTCTAAAATTATTGAAATGTTTTCCTGTATTTTTATGTTTTATGGACCTTCAAGGACTGGTACAGAGCAGAAATTTTATGTGATATAACAGTGAATTAACCAAAAAATGTCCAGAAGGTGGAGAAGTGTAATTGGACATGACTTTTGTCCAGAAAACCTAAGCTTACGAGCTCATCAGTACTTAGATCAATATTGCAAAAGATGCTGCATGTGCTCCACATGCAAGGATTCTTACTTTGTGTCCATTCCACATTTAACTTTGTGACTGTATGTGTAGGAATTTTGAAGCTCTTTTGATGGGGTTTTGTGCAATGTCATAGCTCCTATAACAGACATAACAAGGCAGCTATTAACTGGCAAAAAAAGATGGATGGAAATGATCCAACATTCTGTGTGGATCACAGTCTATTGCAGTGGTTCCCAAACTGGGGGTCGCAAGGTCATTTCAGGAGGTCGCCAGATAATTGTGAAAAAAATATAACCAACATTTATCAAGTTATAAAGTGAGTCCCAAAGGCAGCTCGTCTATTAGTAGCAATCTCCAAATTCAAACTTTGATATCATTAAGAGTTTATTTCTCATAACTACACAGAAAACATAATTATATGCATCTAAGTATTTGTATGCATGCAGATTTTGGACACAGATGTGTCAGGTCATATAATCAAATACTGGAAATCCATTTATTGGACCAAATCAGGCCATTTCTAAGCATTTGATCTGAAATCAGTGCTAGCCCAGATTAAGCTAGCTGTTACATGGCTTGTACAGTATGTTTACAGTAGAAGTAATTTCTGTTTGTTTACTGAGAGCAGTTAAACTAATACAACATCCATGCTGCTGATACTATCAAATAAGAGGAGCAAAAAACACACATCTAATGCTAAAAACTAGACAGAGCCTTCAGAAATATTGTCATTTCCACAAGTTTACATTAAACCGCATGCGATCATTGATGTTAGAAAGGAGGAAAGTCATCTGTAAGGGCTTCATTTGGTCAAATCTACTATGAATGAAATGTTGCTGCCGTTATTACCAGAACATAAAAAGTGTGGATGCCACTTCTCTAAGATTCCTTCAACAGATAGTGAACTTTAAATACGATTGCCTTTTCTGAAAGTCTCCCTCGGTGTTGTTAAAACCCCGGTCTGTGTGGTTGCTTTGCCACTCTGCTGTCCACAACAGCAGCAGCCGGCAGTTTAACCAGAGAGGCTGTGTGGTCCTCCAGTCTTCTGCCATCAGTTTGTTTACAGAAGTTAAAGCTGTGAACTGCTGAGCGCCTGAGGCCAGCATTCCAATACAGTGGCTCATACAAGCATGCACAGGCACACTCTGCAATGCTGTTGTCTCTCAATACAATATATTCAAACTTGCAGGCCTGAGCGACAAACCAAAACAGCACCTCTTCTGCAATAGTCCATCCCTCTCCATCGTGCACATAGTTCCTCTTTAGCTGCTTTTTGTGTTACATTATGTATCCATATTTGAAAAATCCTTTGTCCTTGACTTTGAATATAATCCACATAATCAAATTTAATCTAACCACCATGATGCATTACAGGTTTGCTATGGTCAAAGATGTAAAGCAGTGGTCTGGGCCATGTGGTCCTCTCAATTGTAGGTGAAAGCTGTTGCATGTTGCAATGAACCGTTAAACATACATTTGAATGTACAGGTAAGATGTCTCCAGCTGATAGCATGTCTGACATTAATAGTGGGCTTGTGTGCATTGTATACAAATGAGTAATCATCGGCTCACTGCAGCCAACTGTCACGTTAAAGTTCACCTGGGAACAGGTTGACTCCCAGAGGTAATGAGACATACAGGTGATTGATGAGATGACACATGGGTGTAATTACTTATGGGGCTGAAAGCTATTTCAAACTGTTTCTGTCTGAGGAAAACAGACAAATATGCAGACATCACATAAAAAGCCATTCGTAAATGGGTTGTACCTGATCTGAAGGGTCTCTCCATCCGTAACATCGTCTTTTGTAGCTGCCTTTCAAGTGAAAGGGAAGGAATGTAAATTGCTTTTGAGCACCCAAAGGAACAAAGATATAATAAAACTGTAGTAATTAGCAGGGGTCAAAGGTTGTTTTAAAGTATGCAGGTTGTATTGAAATGAATGCATCACCTGCCTCTGAAATAGTCATTTCACAAGCCGATAAGAATGTCACTCTATCTCAGGCTTTGTCTGAAGATTTTAGAAGGTAAACTTCTGGGCAACCTATCAGGCCAGGTGTTGCTCATGTTGACATGTGGCTTCAATTTTCAATGGTAGCACACCTGAACTGGACTGGTTATATCTCGTTTAAACAGTTCTGATTGTTCATCGTCCATTTCAAACTATGCTCTGAATCGCTCTAAAGGATCGGGATGAGATTGAATATATCCTATAAATATACCTAAAGAATTAGGGTAAGACTATCGGGGAGTGTAGCTCTTCTGAAATATTTGTTCAGGTATCCAATAGGACGTACAAAAAAAAGAATGTCAGGACATCTCGATCGTTGCTTTGCACCCAAGCGCCGCTGCCCACATTGCATCAATATTTCAATCTCCGTTCAACATCCATAAAGCTGTCATCTCATTTACGTTAATGTGAATGCTTAGTCATTCCCACAAAGCTCAAAGTTGGACAGCGTGCAGACACACCTCGTGCTAATAGCTCCAAACGCACTTGGCTTCAGGTATCGCCAAATTCCCCAGCACCTGGCGAAGGCCCAGGCCCCTCTACACAGAAAATGACCTCACAGCACTTCCGTATGCTACAGTCACGCCATCCAGAACAAAACACTTTCTACTGTAAGCAGCTGCTGGCCTTCAGTTGCAGCTGGTTTCCACTGACATTTAAGTTTTAGCAGAAGCTACCACCCAAGTTTAAAAGAAATGAGTTAATCAGATGTTGAGAGAATTAAGTTCATTGCAGAAGTTGCTATTTGATAGGAGTAATATCACTGAACTACAGTGCAGTTCAAATGTGAGCGTCTACTTATGTTTTTACTTTATCGTCAGGCAAACAGGAAGTGTGTGAAGTAATTTATTAAAACATAGAAATAGAGGCAAAAACTGAGTTTTTCCAACTCTCATGAGCTTCAAAGTGAATATTTGGTCTGAGCAGCTTTGAGTTTCAGAAAACTCTTAAAGGATTTTAAAAGACTCTTTTTCTTCTTTTTCAAAAAGATTTTGGCCTTAAATCATAATTTGTTAATAAGCCAGTGTCCAACCCTTCAGTGTAAATGTTGAATCATTAAATCTAATTTAGGTTTACAGTGAGTATTGCATAAGAGCATTTCATTTAGGCTACTTTTTGCTTTTAAAATCTGAATGATTATAAACTATAATATGTATTTAAAAACAAAAATCTCACAAACTGTTTTCCTAATGTACAATTTTTTTCATGGTTCATCTTCATTATTGTGTATAGGTACTTTATTAAGACCGTTTATTCTCATCAATAGGACTAATTATATCCATCTTTTCCAGCAGCAGAGAGGATAAAAAAAATTGTGTATGTTTTTTTCTGATGTTCCTTGGGTGGAAAGTTTCCCAAAAATATCATTTACTAATATTAACAGCCTGACTGCCCATGACCCACTCTGCGATGGACTGGAAACCTGTCCAGCCAGCTGCTGGGATAACCTCCTGCCCGCCCTTGATCTTGCATTGTAATAAGTGGGTATAGACAATTGATGGATGTTTTTGTAGTTCTTATTTTACTGTAAAGCACTTTGGTTGGACGTAGGCTTTTAAACGTGCTATAGAAATAAAATTGACTTGAGATGAATATTATTGACCCACAGATGGAATATTGACATGAAATAACACAAATACACAACCTCAGTGGATTATGAAAACTATGAAAAATTGCTTTGATTAATAGAAAACCGAACCATCATGTCTTTGACATGAAGAACTTCTGAGAAGTAAACTAAAAAGTTAAAGCATCTGTACAGTTTTGACCATAAGAACTCAAAAGTTCTGCAGACTTCATGTAAATCTACTCAAAGTATCCAAAGTAATGGCTGGTCACCCTCTCATTACAACATCTGCCAAAACCATGAGCCATTTACAGACACACAGACTGGGAATGCAGATAAGATCACAAAGCAGCATTACTGATTAATCAAAACTTATTGATTAACAGGGTGATGACATGATTACATTGTATGAGAAGAAAACCATTGAAAAAATGTATCTTTTTTAATCTATTATCAAAACTACCAAGAGGTTTATTGAGATCCATATTTTAAACTAATGTTTTTTTTTTGTTTTAAAAATGTAACATTATGACAGGACTGTATGCTGAATGGTTGTGTCCTATTGTTTCAGATGAACCAAAGTGTAGTATTAGTGTTACATACTAAATGTGTAGCTTTTCCACTGGTCCATGTTAAACATTGTAAATATTAAAACAAATAGGGATTAATTATAATTAGGATTTCCTTTTGCATTAGTTGTTAATTGGAGCCCAAGAAGTCATGGCTCTATGACTACTATTAATCCCTAAAAGAAAAGGTGCACTTCATAGCAGCAAAACAGAGAGAAAAGCCATGGGAATTAGGACTGGGCCAAACTTGCCCATATAGAGTCAACCCAGAAACACTGCAAGGTGAAAGAAAAACTGAATATGACACCCTTTTTAAAAAAAAGAAGAAAAAAAAGCACTTGTTGCTTTTAAACACTCTGAGTTAACAATTCCCACCACAAAACAAAAATCCAGCCTTCAAGTAGCATTTACTCTGTCACTCCAGAGCACAATGAGGAGGATTAGCTCATTCCTGAGCTGCACAGCATTGTGGATCAGAGGACATTATGAGAAACATGTTCACGGCTACACGGCACGTTGTTATGTGGGAACACTGAGTACAAGTTTTGACACATTTTAGTTAGAGAAGCATTTTTAAACCAATTACGCCCCAAGAGATGAATGTTTATCATTCATCTGAAATATAACAGATCATTATAACTAACACCTAATCCATATATTCTGTGTTTATGATGGTAATCTGAGGAGCTAAAACACGATACTAGCTAACAACTCTGATGACGCCCCTCTGATTCCTCAGGGAGTGCATATGAATCGGATGATGTACATTTATATAAGTTAGTGTGTTAGTGATACGACAATTTGGATGACACACTCCCATCTCAGATGTGATGTTTCTTATGTAATGTGGATAATTTATATAACCTTGTATAGAATACGACATGTAAAAGACACCTTAGGAATCACTCAAAAAGCTGGATTGTGTAACTGTCATGTTTCCAGAAGCTTCCTTTGTTGGGGACATCTCCTGAGAGTGTCTGTACATTGTGTACCTGCCACATGTCCAGAGGCCTCCACCTGTGAAAGAACTACTTCTATTTTTGCCACTTTCCCTGCAAACAGATATTAAGTTACAGAAAAACAAGGTTATATATTTGGGTGTAAACCCTTTTGTGGTTTGGATATCGAATCGTGTGCATCCTCCCACTTTGGGGATGCAACACAGGGAAATAAATAAAACAAATGAGGAAAAGGGAAAAAGAAATCAATGTATGATTTACAACACTATTATCATTTCATGAAAAATATTAGCTTAACTTGAATGATATCAACAGTCACCAATTTAAACTGATTAGACATAAAGACGGCTCTTCTATCAGAGTTCTGTCCATCAGATGGAGACTGAGAGCATTACTTGGTTGAGACAGGCTGTTTGTGTTTTTGGTCGCTGGCTGGGTAACCACAGGGCAGGTGAAGTAATGCATCTCAGTGTACCCAGGCAGGATGGCGTGACTGGCACAGCATCCCTCTAAAGAGGTGTTGAAAACCTCTCCGCTCAGTTTTACTCCGTCTCTACCCTCCAGGTTATCTGTGCTTTTGTTTACCTCCCAGATCCAATTTTCAGTCTCCTTCAGGGACAGAGGAAGAGACACCGACACAATGCTGCTTTTTGTTAAATACATCTGCTTATAATAGGATCTCCTCTTCACAATCATTACTGCTAACTTTTGCAGTTTTCCTTCATTCTTAAAGTCTCTTTTTCTCTTCTTCTCTTCCTCGCTGTTATCAGCACATCAACTCATCTGAAATCTGTAGGGGTGAAGAATCAAGGATCAAGGCAAACTTTTTTATCCCCAAAGGAAAATTTATGATACAATGAACAGCAGATTTACACCCGAAACTTACAAAATTCTATTTAGAAAACAAATAGGAACTGCAATAAAATCCTGAATAAAAGAAAGATGAGGACCTGGAAGAGCCAGGGCTGAGTCTTCTAAATAATAAATAAACTTTTTCTGATCACCAGACAAAGTGGCTACCAGATTCTTAAAGTTTCCAGCCAATCAGAATTTCCACTGAACACTTCTTTATAGGAAAATAAGACAGATTATAAATGCAGCTGGATGCATTTAATTATACATGTTTCCTCAAATGATTTTTATTTACCTTTTCTTAATGAAAACTGTCCAATACTGCCAGATTTTGTCAAAATTTTGCTCCTCATTCAGCTGCACTTTGTTCAGGCAATAGAGCATAAACAGTCCCACACATTAAAGTAAGCACGCAGCCAAAGGATGAGTAATATGTCATGAAGTAGTTTCATGGGAAATGTAGTCATTGCACTTCCAGGACAAATCACCTGCCAAACTGTTCAGTAATTTTTCTTTTATACCCGCCAAAATTCATTTTTCCCTGCGTTTGGTGGGTTGCCAGGTCTTATTTTAGAAGCCTGCACATATTTACTGACAAATTTGCATATTTGTACAATGAATAGTAAAAATAAAAGTGTTGGATCAAGTAGTACAATATTCAAAATGTTTCCTCAGTTAAATAAATAAATAGATAAATAAATAAATAATAATTTTATTTATAGAGCACTTTAAAAGATACTAAGAGAAGCTTTAAAAGCATCAGTAATATCTAAAAAGAAATATTCAAAACATAATCTGTAATGTCAAATAGATATTTTGGCTACTTTAACATCATATTGTGAAATTTTATGTGTGTACTTCACTTTTCTACAAGGTAAAAAAAAACAAACATGCATTAACATTTCCATATACAGCTCACAAGCTTGACTTTTTTCAAACTGTTGGTAGTTCACGTAAACTCTTCATCTGAGAAATCACCAGTTACGACTTCAGTACATTAAAATAATGTTGTTGTTTTTTACTTTAAAAAAACAAAACAAAATTAAAAGCATATTTTTTAAATCTAAAATGCAGTGGAATACAAAGTTTACAAAGACACAAAATTAAAATACTAAAGAAAACTCCATTCAATTGTTAATTTGAAACAGACAAATTGGACCTTCTGAAATGGAATAAAACTTTAAAATAAAACTTTATCAATTTACTTATATTAAAGAATCTGAAAATTTGGAGCTGATTGTCCAGAGAAGAATGTAGCATAAGCTGCTGAACATAGTGGACAATTCCTCACACCCTCCAAACAACACAGAGAAAAAAACAACAGAGTGGGTTCAGTCAGAGTAATAACGATGTAATAATGAATGGTACAGGAGGTCAAACCTGACAAAAGTAATAACCCTGCAGAATAAAAACTAACAATAATGACTTATAAGAAGGAGAAAAGAAAAAAGAGCAAAGCAAAGAAAAAGCAAAAAACACTGTTACAGTTTTCCTTTGTGAATTAAAAAAGTATTTTTCCTTTCATTAAAAGCCCTCCTGCACCTGTTGGAAGTGGTCAACACTTCTTATGTAAGTAACAGGAAAAAAGCTGTTTCTATGCGAGGGAGGAAAATATAGTAAATAAGCATGCTGCAGAATTATATTATTTTGTAATTATTTCATGCAATACAATGAGACTGTACTGGGATATTTGTGTTTACTTGAGAAAGTATTCTGAGTAATTTTCTGCTGTAAAATGGTCATTTTACCTTTAAACAAAAGCTGAGTTTAGTACTTTTTACTGCTCGTACGGTCAATTTGTCAGGACATGAACAACAACCTAATCTATTTGTAATCTGTCATCCTTAAGTGATCTGTCCCTCCCTCTTAGCTCGCTTGACCTCCATCCCCACAACTTTCCACAGAGCCCGAGGCTGAAAGGTGAACCTGCTGAACCACGGAGTAAAATAAGGGCTGGAACAACAAGTTTTCTTGCACCGTCTTTCTCTCACTGTCAGTCGGAGCTCTTCACACTCCAGATGCCCTCAGACACGCCTAATATCTCGACATTGTAAAACACCGTCACGCAAAGCATGCAGCTCTCGGTTCACCTGCAGGACAGGGTGCTTGTGAACTTCTGGTCCAGCCCAGGGTCGATCAGTCACGAAGGCAGAACAGGGGCTAAGAAACCAAAACCAACATGTAACTCACATTAAGCTGTGAGCGCTTGAGTGACGGGCTAAACAAATACTGGAAGTAACACCCACAGCTTATACCAAGTGTATCTGCAGTCATCACTCAGGCCTATCAGCTGCTGCCACCCCAAGAGGGCTGACCTCAGCAGTTAGTGGGAAAATGAGCATGTGAAACAAGTCACGAAAGGATTGTTTGCTCAGATAAACAGCCTTCTTATTTGATATCATACTTCCAGCAGCTCAGAAATACAACTGAACACAGACAGGTAATGGTACGAAAGACACACAAATACCTGCTGGTGTTTGGGAGAGCATGACAAGCTACATGCCACTCAGAAACCTGCCTTTTTTTGTAAGAGCTAATAATACTGTGCATATGCAAAGCAGTGATGTCTAGCACCTTTATTGTGTTCCCTTTACAGATTCATTGAAAGCAGCGAGTTACTGAAGAACAGGCCTGCTGTAGATTAGGTGCCGTTACAGCGACCCTTGCAGCTAATCCTTGCACACGAGCCACGGGGAATCTTCCACTCCCAAGACACAGGCTTGGATTAAAGCTGGGAGTTATCAACATGTGCGGCTCTCTTACAAAGAGAGTGCCATTAACATAGAGAACGACACGAGCTGCTCTCCTTTGTGCAGGGGCAGATGAAGCTGCTTTTGCATAAACAGACCCGGCTACGGAGCAGCGAGAGGAGAGACAGACAGCAGCAGTGACAAGGAGTGAAATTTCTTCTCGAACTCCAAACCTCTTACACGCAGCGGCGCTGTATTAAAATGACAAAAGCTGGAAACTTTGCTCTTTGTTGGCGTTGCCATCATGAACCCTCATAAACTCGGAAAAACATCCTTTCATATTCAAAATGTGATTCTTCCAGATTCCCCACGAGGATCATTTAACTTTCATCCTTCTTATAATGAACGAGAACACTCTTGTGCGTCTGCAACAAAAGCAGCTGTTTGCAGTACACACCGAATATGTTGGTTTCTTGTTGATATAAAGTTGCTGCTTTTTATTTATTTTTTCTTTTATGCCATCCAAATCATGGTTCAAAGTTTAAAAACAGCTTTTGTCTTTTTCATTTCCTCTGTCTTGGTGAGTGGAAATCAATAAAAATGGGAGGAACTGGTTCACCCGAGCTGTAGAACCATATCTTGACACTAATCTGGTGGTATAATCACACTGATTATGTAGGTTTTTATTAATGTGGCTGCTGAGGTTTTTATTCACCATCAAATAAAGTTGAGACTATACACAGTATAGTGGTGACTTATATGAACTACAATTTGAAAATACAAAGGTTAATCGTTCCCAGTGATGGAGCTTCCCCTTGTTTAATACAGAACTCTGTTGTATTTGCTTGAACACACATGTAAGATATACCAAGATATCTGAAGACCTTAACAAATTCATGTAGACATTATGGATCAAATTAACCAAAGGGTGCTGGTAAAATAATTTTTTATGCCACTAAATTAAGCCTTCAACCTCTATACTGTCATATTGGAAAAATGCAATGATTTTAACAAACTTAATACTCTTTGAAGGCAAGTACAAGGGAAATGTTAAAGAATTCATGGCTTTTTTTTTTGCATAGGCAACAGTTTTGTTGACTATGCAAAAATATGTTCCATCATAAATCTTTTCCTCCAGCCAATAACATCAGTGTCCAGTCAAACTGTGTTTTGCATTATGTCAAAGGCAGCATCAGACCAACACATGAACTCTGCAGAGAGTGCAATCACTCCAACAATTAATCAACTACCCGAGTCTTGTTTTAAGCTCCCGGGGCTCAGGAAAGTTCCAGAGTGTGGTGACTCATTTGGCTGCAACTGGATGGTAATAGTGTGTTTTCTTCATTTATAATCACTCTCTGGCCAGGCATTGTGAAACCTGGGAGGATCCCAGTTTCATTAATCCACCTCCAGGAAAAAACTGTGTGGAGAGACAGATGTTAGAAACGCTTGTTAGTCACCTGTCTGACCCAAGAAGCTCTTTGACTCATCAGAACAGTCAACAGCAGCATCATAACAACTTAACAGCAGGGTTAAAGAAATGCATTGCTCCTGAAACGTTACCACAGCCCTCATGTATCTGATTCAAGCCAAATCCTCATGATGGACTATACGATTCAGAGGATATTGAGTACTTTGTAGAAATTATACGACTGAATATTTGGAAAAAAGCTAATATAGTTTGATCTTTAAGTGAAGATTATCTTATAACTATTTTTAAAGAAATTGAAAATTCACCCTCAAACTGTGATGTTTACTGATGCTCCAAACTATTGAAATGCTTTAGGAGCCACCAGCTGCAGTTCTGGAAGAAAACCTTTGAACTTGGTATTAAAATGATTTTGAAAACAAAACTGTAACCTACCTTATAATATCTAACCTTTAGAATATTTCTTAAAGTAACACCAGGATTCAATGAGCTCAACAAGCTTGTGTTATACCTCAAGTGTTTGTCTTGCTGCTGATGTGAATGCATTTTGCAACTTTTCTCTGTTGTTCAGGTCATGTGCATTTAAGTGATCTTACACAATGACTCAATTTCTTGAGATTTGCTGGGTCACACAATCACTTATGATTAATGACCATTTTGCAACTGCTGAGGAAACAATGTCAGTCATGACTTTCAGAAGGCAAGATTAGACTTTTTTGTTCACGTATTTAGATACAGTGTTGAAGAATGACAGAATATGTCAGTCACGAATAGAGAAATGCTTTTGTTCCCATTATTTTCATAACAATGTTTTACTCAAAATGCTCATAAAAATATCTAAAATGTTAACCGACGGTTATAATTACACACACAAAAAATACACATCACCCATTCAGTCTTCATGTGTTTCACAGTTTTCATTTAAAATAAATGTACAAAAAGTGCTTTACAGATTGAAATTGGAAATATCTGTAAAAAGAATAAATAAAATGAACATATTCCACCTCAGTTCTGGGATACTGAAACATTGGTCAGATCACAATATGAGGGGATGAGCTGAAGAATTCCTATTTCACATAAATCTCATGTTTGTATGATGAGACAACAAAGGCTTTGACATTGCTGTGGTATTGTTTCTAGAAGCTTCTGCAATGTCACAAGATTTATTTCCATCCAGAGTTGCATTCATTTTTCTCAAAGATCTTGTATTGACGATGGGAGAGTCCGGCCACTGCGCAAAGCCTTCTCCAGCACATCCCAAAGATTCTCAGAAGATTCAGGTCTGGACTCTGTGGAGGCCGATCCATGAGTGAAAATGATGTCTCATGTTCTTGGAATATGGCCGTGACATCAGGGAAGATGGGATAACCTGCTCATTCAGTATATTCAGGTAGTGAGCTGGCTTCACCTGTACGGTAGGCACTAGGCATGATGGCTGCATCACTTCATCCTCCTCTCTTCTTACCCTGATGCTCCCATCACTCTGGAACAGGGCCAATCTGGACTCATGAGACCACATGACCTTCTTCCATGGCTCCAGAGTCCAATCTTTATATTCTCTAGCAAACTGAAGCATTTTTCTCTGGTTAGCTTCACTGATTAGTGGTTTTCTTCTGGCTACACAGCTGTTCAGTCCCAATCCCTTCAGTTTCCTTCACATTGTTCATGTGGAAATGTTCTTACCTTCACTATTAAACATAGCCCTGAGTTCTACTGTTGTTTTTCTTTGATTTGATTTCACCAAACATTTAAATGATTGCAGATCACCATCATTCACAATTTTCTTCCTGGATATACATATACTGTTTGTTATCAAAGGGATAAATGCTGTTTCCATGCAGGGGTGTGGATGTCATATTTGCAAATTAGCCACTTCACCGGACATTAGTGACTCATACAACATACTGCGACTTACTGAAGAATAAATATACAATAAAATCTTATACATATATTGTAATTACCAAATTTGCCTCAGTGATAAACAGGACAGGAAAATGACAAATGTATGCTTTTATAAAATATTTATATTATAAAATATGACAACATATTTTATATATATTTTTGTGGAATAGAAAAAAATAAACTAAAAAGTTAAATAAGATCATAAATAAAGAGAAGTAATAAAGAAAATATGGCAGTGTTTTTAATAACTTGTGCATCAGAAGATGTATATATATATAGATAGGCCTATATATATATATTATATTGATGAATTAATGGAAAACCCATCTAAAATTAAAGTTGATAATAAAGTATTGACAAAGCCTATAGTAACTTTTTATCTTGTTAGTATATTTTAAAACATAACTCATGTATTAGTAAGGATGACAAATATTAGTGGACTATTGATTATTTCTTATTTAGGGAAAAAGAAAAAAGAAAAAAAAATATGCAGACAAAAATTTGTAATTATAAATCAAATATCTTTTAATTTGATTATCTAATCTCATCAGAGTTCAGATCTCGCCATTCCATCTCCCAATTCACATAGCTGCCTATACAAGAGACAGTTGGAAATAGTTTAACTTGTTTCCACTTTTCAATGCAAATCGCAGGGCTTGTGTAACCGAACTGTTTCATCAGTGAATCAGAAGGTTGTGACCTACAGCTTAGATAAGGCACATACTATTTGTATCAGACCTCAACCACCCCCTGATTTAATGATAACCAAGCTTGTTAAGTTGCTTTAACAGAATCATTAGCTAACCGGTTAATATTACATAACATACATAGAGCAGGTAGGTTGTGTAAATCTCCAGGAGTTATCAACACATCATCAGTTTGTGGTTTTGAATTAATCTCTGTAACAAACAAAAAAAAGAAAAAACTAATCTCTGCAAGAGTTTGTGCAGATTTCAGTTTATCTACACAGTTCAGATGTTTCTGCTTTGATGAGTATTTTGTCTCAAATGCTGAAGAAAAAGGAAAAAGTTGAGAAGAAAATCTATTATTTCTGCATTATTCTTCAAACCTCTGCTGCTTTTTTTGTGTTTTACTGGAGCTTTTGCTGCTCAGACCAGAGCTGCTGTTGTAAAGTAATAACAAATATTTCAATAAAACTTATGAACTTTGTCATCTGTGGTCACACCTAATTCATTTACAGATTGTCACTAAAACCATTTATCACTTGTTATTGATAATGTTGACACATTATAACCACAGGACCAAATAATGTATACTTACAGGTTGGCTCATATAATCTTTAGTTATGTTGCCAAATAACAAATATCAATTAAAATTTACATTTGAATAAAGAAAATATATAAAATCATTAAAAATACATATGAGTTCATGTTTTATAGTCTTAAAAACATATAACAAAGATTTATGTTGGCAAATGATCCAGCAGAATTTTACACTTTACACTAAACTAAATCAATATCTGATTATAAGCTTATCAGAGGCAGAAGCTGTCTATGCGCCAGGATTTATGGCGTACATCCTCTGCTGTCCAGCTCTCTGTAAATTTGTGAACAAATTCACAATAGCTGGCCTTGTGAAAACCATATCAGCAACGACAAAGAAACAGATTACCTGCAGATAAAGACTAATAGAGTGGCAAAACGCACGGTGAGGGGAAGAATTGCTCAATAGACTGATAAACATGGCGCATGCTATCTCAAACTGATTGTTTTATTGCTGTGTAATCCAGGGGCAGTTTGTTTTAGAGCTGCAGCAATCGCATATGCTTGAATCTGACTGCAGTGATCCGTGTTTGTCTTCTGATTTCTACCAGAGCACATATTCTCATGTTGTATTGATCTTCTTATCTGTGCAAGTAGAAAAATTATAGTAGCCATGTCAGTTCCCAAAACTGCATAAACACAACCAAACAGCAATAAAAGATTCAAGTAACTGTCTGCAGCTTTAGACGGAAGAAGAAGAAGCTAATCATAGGGCGGCTGATCACGTTGTCCTGGATTCACTCTGTACTCTCAGGGGATTTGCATTTCATGGTATGATATGGAGGTTTATGTAAGAGTCCACATCCTGGTCTTGATTGTTGTGCCATGTGAAGCGGGTCATGTTGCACAGGGTGTCACAGTTAAAATTATCCCAAGAGAGCTTTTTCACCCATTGTATGGAGCTTTGTAAAGAAATGAAAGAGCAGGTCAAAAATGTTAAGTGAGAGTGCAGCAAGTTCATTGAGCTTTGTCTGATAGGTTAATCCACAACTCTTTTTCCATTAATTGTTAGAAAGAAAAAAAAAGATTAAAAAGACATTATTTAAATGCATTTTAAGATTTTAATGTGTCATCTCACAACATTATAAAAACATCCCAAATGGTTAGGGTGAGTGCAGGACCATCCCATCACTGCATACCATGAAATTATACACAAAAACATAGATTAATAACATGCACATGACTTATATGTGCAGCAATTATATTATCTTTATGAGACCAGGCAGAATAAGATGTGCCATGTAGACATAAACTGCCACCACATTAACCTAGTACTAACCTTTCTTATCTCATTGGATCAAGGATGCAGACAACTGTGGAAAGACTTTACAGCACAGAATCATTTATTACATCAACAAGAGCTAAACATTAACTACCAAAAAGTGTGTGTCAGAAATTAGGGTGTAAGAATATATCTACTTAGAAAGCAGATAGGATCTTGATGCAGTGAAAATATTCTATTTTCTCAAGGTTAACCTCTTTCATTGAGGAATTTTGTACTTAATCCTCATATTTAGGTTCTTTCTGTGTTGATTTATCTCAGTCAGGCATGTATAGTCACGGAAACTGTAAAACAGCAAGCATGTAAACAAACAGTACCTGAATGGATACAAGTACTACCTGTGATGCAGTGTGTCATGATGATCCGTATAAACTGATTATTTACAGATCCATTATTCTGCAAAATTAAAAGTTACCAAGGGAAAATACTGAGTAAGAACTCAAAGTAATTAGTTTCTTTGCTGCACCTGACTGAAGAGATGCATTACTCTTTCCTCATACATTCTTCAGCTTTACACAGAACTACTGACTCTTGGAGAAAGAATATCTTTGCAGACTGGTGACAGATCTAAGACAAATATCTAAATACGTTCCCTCTTTCCTAAAACAAACCAGAAAAAGGAACTCATTTCTGGGCTTTATGTGTGTCTTCTCTTTACTTCTGGGAAAAACTGCACAGTACTGAGCCACTAAGTGTGGGACAATGTGCCAAATGGGTAGCCTGGGGCAAGGAACACCAAGAAACCATCAAGTTTGGTGGTTTGAGCACGAGCAGCGGGAGAGATTGGTTTGGTTTACATTGAAATTAAGGCGGAGAAATGAGAAACTGCTGTTTACATTTTAGGTGGGCTGTTCTCTGTATTTCCATCCACACCCAGGGAAACTTAAGTCAAGGAATTATGAAAAATGCATCTTGTAATTGGACAAGTAAATGTGAAACAGAGGTTCACCTAGCTTTATTTACAATTCAAAATGCAGGAATCATACATTTTGTGAAGGGTTATTATGCCACTCAGTCACCAGCACAGAAAACCTTTAGAAGTTTCTAAGAGGTTTTCTCCAATATATCACACGGTTCAGTGTGATACTCACGCGCACACACCACTAGTGCAGGTCTTGCACGAAAGCATGAGTAATAAAACCACATAATTGCTATTAAAGACATTACTCTTCCTCAGAGTGGAGCTGTTATTACTTAAAGAATAAAAATGTTGGTTATTTTTGGTTTTGCGCTTCATTAATCGCCAGTCACAAATACCCCACATTACTGATGTAATTTCACAATATATACGAATTCTTAACTTTATTTCCTTCCATCAGGACCCTATGTGGATAAGATTTTGTTTTGTTTACTTCCTTTCTTACTTTGTTGCTGTCTCACTCTGAATTTATACATTCATTCATATACTCATGGCAGAATTTGGTCTGCAGGAATCATAATGAGAAGTGATGATTATCTTAAAAACCTTTAATGCTATCGCACTGAACTTTGAGCAGTTTTCCAATACTTCATCCACCAAAGAGCTGCAGCAATGTTGCTGCCATCTTGGAAGCTTTGTGCTATTGTATATTGTAATCTTTTTCTCATATCCCAACAACCATCCAAGCCTTAGGAAAGTGCTATAAGCCCTGCCCCTTTGGCTTCAAAAGTGTTCCTGCCACTTAAGTGTATGACTTTATTGTTAAGACCTTTCTTCGCATTTTCCATCCACTCTTCATCAATATTGGTGGAGCTTCAGGCAAATCTTATCCAAATTTTGCTCTTAGATATTAACATGTTGTTTTGTTCCTGCAGGATTCTTGAAACAAGAACATTTCTAAATACAAATTGATGCTTTTCCAAGATGCAAAAGGTAAAAACCAAATTTTCAGTTTTGAAAATTTCCAGTAAAGAGCATTTCTGCTTGCCCAACACCACCTTGAGTTACATTTCTGGATGCAGTGGTGGATTGTGTTGAACAACTAAATAATTTCTAAATGTTATCACACCATAAAGTTTTTTTTTTGTAATTTTGCATTAAGAAATGACTATTGGAACTTACTGATGATTGCCTTCATGAGTTTAGCACAAAGTGGTGATTTGTAATGATCCTTCTTGCTTGCAACTTTTACATCTAATCATGGCACCCCACCAGCCACCAGTTAATCTGCTGATTGCTATATCTCTCAGAAAACTTTTATTCGTCTCTTTTAAAACCTTTTATCTTTGTCTGTTTTGTATTTTCTTTTTATGTGTAATGTAAAATTTAAAAGAAAAATGATTATAACATCCCAACTTTCTTTGGTGTAGATATATAAAACTGAAATATATTCATATAGTTTTAAAAGTTCTTCAACAATTATTTCAATAATTTTTTTACAATCCATTCAAATTGCTGATTTTACATCAGAGTGTAACTTTGCACAAGATGTGTGTTGATACAACCACTAAAAGTATTTTTTTTAAATCTTATTTGACCTTTCAGTCTCAACCCATCAATATCTTTGCAATAGTAAATAACCAAATCAAGAAGCCTACTGATGGAAGAATTTGCTGGAGCTGGAGTTTATTTTTAGCAGCCAGCTCACATTTACTGACCACTCTGCTCATGCTTTTAGTCAAGAACCAACACCTTATATTTATACAGACCACATTAAAAAAAGACAAATGTTCATCGTCCTGCTGTATTCATGGAAGGTGTGACTGTGTCTGTGACAAAATGACCGCAGGGTGTTGTGGGTTCCCAAAGAGGATTATTATGCAACAATGTGACAAGTCCAACAAGGGGCCCGGATCCTCCTTTCTGGAAACTGGAAACCCTGTCATCTAATTACCAGCGAGTGAACAAAGACAAGGAGACTCATGTAATCTGCTGCTGTAGATGTTTTCTACATGTCGGTCTGATTTTGAAACTGAACCCTGAAGATTTACTGTCAGCCATGCGGTAGGAAAAGCAGGTCAAGAGAAATTTAATAAGTGTTTTTCAACTTACAGAGTGGGAAACAACAGACCAGAGGACTGAGGTAAAGAAAGTCATGAATGAATTCGGTTTGAAATGATAAATGAGTCAGTGTTTATTGTCATGTTTTATATTTCGCACACGTGTCTCAGTTATCTGAATCCAGCATTGATTGTTGTTTGCTGTTTCTCTCTGCTCTTCTCTTTTCCCACTGTTTTCCCTCTCCCATCAACCAGTTCCTGGATCTGGTTCTGAAAGAGGATTCCTATCAACAAAATGTTTGGATCGAAAGGAATCATATAAAATGAAATGAAATTAATTTCATTGGGACTTTGCTAAATTTCAAGAGAAGTGAATTGAACAATTGTTTTTCACATTATAATATAAAAGATTTCCTATAATTACTGTTATTATGGTACAGAAAAGGGATGGTGGGTGGTTATTTGTACTGCACTCCAAACTAAAGGGAGGAAAAAAAAGAAAAAACATTTTGTGAAAGTTTGGTTTCTTTGGTGATCATTTAACAAATGTTTCCCTAGTCGGTTTTAGTATGCAATACTCACAAAAAATAAACATATTAGATTAAAAAAGAAAAACATTGTCTCCTCAATTAATATTTTATTTGAATATTAATAAAAAATATACTCTTTATTAACCCCAATTCGGAAATTTGCCCATTTCGAGATGCATTAGAGAGCAGTGGGCTCTTTAATGTAGAAGAAGTCTACATTAGCTCAGAGGTATAGGCGGGGCAAGAACATTTACAGATTCAAAAACACATAAAAGAATATTGAAATGAAAAAAAAAACAAGAATATGAACATGTTAGACACAAGGCTTATGTCGTAAACACCACGTCGCCCCATTCACAAAATGGTTACTCGGGCAAACCGCCACTAGCAACAATCCCTCACCTGCCCGTGATGGCTCTCTCAGTAGGCAACTCCAGCTCACCGAGTCCACACACTCTCTCTACTCGCTCCACATAACGACCCAACTCCATCTCCAGCCCCTCACTCTTCCAGTAAGACCACACCCCCTTCAGCTCCCTTCTCATCTCTACCTTGCCTCCTTCCATCCTTTTCCTTCCTCCTTACCATCACCATCTCTACTTAATCTGGCCTTACCCTCACCGGCCTTCCATCCACCACATAGCAAACACCTCACTCACTTGGGAATTAGCCCACACAGCACACTCAGCACATAAATCCCCCTCCTGCTTCAGAACAGGGGCTCCTGAACCAGCCTCGCATCACATAGCTACCCGTGCCGACCCCAGTTTCTCCAGGTTGTCATTGGGCTTTGGGAGAAGAACTGGTAGCATTTCATCTAAACAAATCACCCTGAAAAGTCCATGTGTTTTCAGAAGTTTAGAGAAGGGCAAATTAAGATAATCTGTAAAAGTTTTTAGGGCATTTTAACTACATTTTCACATCATCCAAAAAGCTGAAATACTTAACCTTTTGTGCGTAGTGTACATATCAGTCATCTGAGCCATGAAGCTTTGTTTTTGTCCACAAACTATTAAATATCACACCAGTGTAACATCTGTTTGGCTTAAAAAAAAAATCCCATATACACTTTCTTGCTGCAGTGTTTGAAAGAATTGGGAATTTCCTTTTCTCTGGAATCATGTCCGTGGGATTCTTGCCTTACCCTTTTCACTTGTAAACAGAATTCCTGCTTTTATGATTCCTTAAAGCTGATGTTAATGTAAAGTTACTGTGAGAACAGAACAGTTGCATATGAACTTTGCTCGTTCTGTTAAAAAACATGTATTTTTTCTCTCTGGATGATGTGCATAACCCATAAATCGGGTTGAATAAGAAGTCATGGGGCTTTCCTTGGAAACTATGCAGCACTGCAAGTGTGCTTACACATGCACCTTGAATGACTGCGTCAAACTCCATCAAGGTGTTGAGTGTAACACCTAAGAATGGCACGCAAGTTTATTTATATCATTCGTGTACCGTACTGTAATTCTATGTGTTGTGCGTGGTTACATGCGTGCATGCATGGGTGTATTTTTGCGTTTGCGAAAACCCAGGTATGCTCTGCCACCTCTAATTAACTCGGTGTAGATGTGAATGAGTCAGCAGCAGTTGACAGCATAATCACCTTGTGGCTCACCTGTTTATACGTGCAAACACACATTCTCTTACACACACACATGCATGCTTACACATTCACAGTCGTAGGCTGGCGAACCCGTTGTGAACCCCTGGGAGAGTTCTCATTGTGCAGGTGAGAATTTATAGAGAAACATGGAGTTGTGCGTGGCAAATAAATGCAACTATTAAAGAAGGGCATGCCGTAACTCATCTCTTAATGCCAGCTGAAGTGCAGTCTTGCCAATGTGTGTGTTTGTCTGTCTGTCTGATGTAACCTGGCAGCTCAGGTGCAAACAGAGGGCAACATGCCGTTGAGAGGTGGCAACCCGCAGCCACAGGTAGGCAAGGAAATGAACGTTCAGGGAAATTAATCAGCAGCTATTCAAGTGAAATAGAACATAAACAAACACTGGTTTCATAAAGCAGGAAGTTTCTTTTAATTTCCCCATGAACAGGCTATTAGTTCTTGTTAATGACTTTCCAAAGATGTGTGTTGGACTTTGAAAATCTGGAAATGATTTCAGAGATAAAAACACAACAGCTAGTAGCATCAGTTGTATGTGTGTTTATTGTCACAAGTTAAACCAAAAGTAGTTTTGCAATATTTTTCACAAAGAAGATACAAGTTTGTTTAGTAGTGAGGTCTAACTTGTACAGTACATAACAAATAATTATGATAAATGTTAAGTAAACCTGGAACTTGTTTCAAACCTGTCAAACCAATTTAAATCCTTGACTTAATAAACTGTTTATCTCTATAGTTAACCTGAGAAGGTAAGTGTTTTCCTATTCTAAAGCAAAAAAATATTCATTGTTTGATGCTACCGTCTACATTTAGTCTTGGACACAGACATCTGAAGTAAAACTGAATTTCTAAGTGCCATCATTTGTACTCTAATCAAAACTCAAGAAAATCAAGGACTATAATGTTAAAATTTCTGTTTTCACTGCATACAGCTGTGATGATTAAGATAATAACTGTTTCAAATGTTCTGGTTTTACCTGAACCAAAAGAAGCAGGAATAACAACAGAGCAATCCAAATTAAACTATGTCAAAATGGAGCAGAGGCACTTAAGTACGTCAAACGGTTCTCTGAAAAGTTCAAAAGGTCTTTTAGTTTCTGTTGCACCGAGCTTGTTGTTTTACAAGCAGGAGTAACACGCAGCAATGCCGACATTAAAAACAGACTGAAATATTCCAATTGTGGTTCATGACCTGAGTTTGGCATGCTGCGACAATCTCATCGTACTTTATCCTGCATCCTTTACCTGACCCCAGAAAAATAACAAGTTATTATGTGCCAGAAGGCACCATCAGCCCTGTGGTGAAAACAACGAGTTTAAAGACATGCAGGTGGTGACACAAAAGGTCTAAAGGCTGAGGTGAGATATGGAGGAGAGATAACTGTAAAGTGTGCTGTTTGTTAAAATCTTAATCCCATAAACAGACCCAAAAACTTCAAATGTTATGTTTCAAGGTACCACTGGCCCAATTTAACAGAAGAAAAATGACATTTGAGAGAAGCAAAAATTGATTGACAAAAACACAGAACTCTCCATGTGTGTGCCCATTATCCAGGTAGAAGGTTGGTGGTTAAGATGTCCAATGTGTCCACAGATTTAAGTGTTCTTGGACCCCTGATATGTCCATCTGTGTGACTGCAGAGAAATATAAAGAAGCTCTGCACAGTATGAATCTATTCAATGAGTACTCCAAGAGAGTTAGAGTGAATGAAAAACACAAGAGTAAAATATTTGAAGTCCAGATAAAATAAAAATAAGCTAAGTTCAGACCATTTGCTGCTTGAAAGAGAATCTTCATTATTTCAACTCTTACTTGTAGAATAACTCCACCAAAAATCAGGTCTTTGTCATTCAAACTGCTCCTTCCCAGCAGAGCAAAGCTAAAGCACCAACAACATCACTGACACATTGAAAAGTAGCTTGTAGCTCTAAATTACTCCACTTATTTTTGAAACTCCCTCAAACAAGCAACAAAAAACCTTACATTTCTGAATCAACTACCCAGAGTGACAGCAGAACCATGTTCAGGGCCTTGTTGATAAGTAAGCATTGCAACGTTACCTTCCCTGTCTGTGTTTTCCTAAATTAACACCCACTGGCCCACCAAATGTTAAAACCAATTTTGGTAGACATAAATGAAAACTTAACAGTCAGTTTGGCAGGTAATGAATGAAGCAAATATTTTTCTTTTTTTTTGTCCTGGAAGTGCTATCACCACATTTCCCATGTCATTCCATTACATATCATACATCCATTGGTTGTGTAAGATTTGTGAGATAGTTGTGTTAGATAGGGTGAGAAGCTCGGTCATCCAGGAGGGAGTAGAGCCGCTGCTCCTCCCCATTGAGACAAGCCGGATGAGGTGGCTCGGGCATCTGATGCGTCCTAGACGCCACCCTGGTGAGGTATTTTGGGCACGTGCCACCAGTAGGACATCCAGGGGGTAAGCCCAGGACACACTGGAGGGATTACAACTCTCAGCTGGCCTGGGAGTCCCTCAGGATCCCCCCCAGATGAGCTGGCTAATGTGGCTGGGGAAAGGGAAGTCTGGGCTTATCCAATCCCGGATAAGCGGTAGATGATGGACGGATGGATTTAAACTAAGTTAGCGATGTGTAGAATGAAAAACAAAAATCTGGCGGTGGTTTGTCAGCATGAAGAACAAAGCTGGTTACAATAAAAGAAAGGAGGTAGAGGAGAATATTGACGAAGAGTGGAGGTGAGACTATTTAAACATTTAAGTAATGTAAAAGAAAATCTGTTAAGCTGAAGTTTAAAATAGATCATTTCAAATGCATCATTCAAGATGCACTACTTAACTTTGGTTCCCCCGATGAAAGCTAATTTGTCATCTGTCTTGCAACCTGTCTCTTCTCTGAATTCTCAGCCAGTAAAAGTCGGCATTATGTTGACTCTTGTCTTACTTCTTGCTTTGTCCCTTTCTCTCTCTTTTTTCTTTGCTTCCACTTTGTTTCTTTGCTCAATCAGCCATGGTGCATGACATTGATATCCAGTTGCTGAATGCCTTAAAATGCAGAATGCAGTTGTTACGTGAGGCCCCAGGCTGGGGGGAAAAAAGTTCAGAAGTGCGGTTTCTCAGCCTTCCGACACTGCAGGCCAATGATGCTCCAGGAGTGTATAACAAGGAATGTCAGTATGCAATCAAAACGGGTCAGACGAATAGAGTTTTAAGGTTGAAAAGTTATGCAGCATTGCTTTAAGAGCCACAGTTACTTTGTGTCCTCCTGAAAAGGATAATGTAGTTGTTTGACAGTATGATGCAGAAAAACATGAATGAAAACTATTTAAAGAACTGTGTATGATAAATGATTTCAGTTGCTTTTAGAATCTGGATTATATTCCCAGAAAAAAATCTAGTGAAAATTTTGATTAGCTGCAACATTGACTGGTGATCAATAAATCTCATATTCAGCTGCTTACCAGTGTGTCAGTTACCACCACAAAAGGGTGGCTGACAATATTAAGCTGCTAAATTTCCTATTTGCTGAAAACTTTTGGGAATTACTCTTGAGCCAGCATGACAAATCAGACTTTTCTGGGAGTTTACAAACTGATATGTGCTTTGATGGAGTCTACTTTACAAGAACCCCCTATGATCAATTTTGCTTTGTTGCCTCTTTTACGACAACATAAGTACTACATCAAAAGTTTGGAAAATCCTGCATTAGGATGACAAGGTTTCAATACAATCAAATAAACAACCTCATAATTCAACAACATGACAAACAATAAAAGGATTAGTGAGGAGAAAAAAGCTGACCATCCATATAAATCAAGTCTGTGACTCAAAAAGCTCCACAGAGTAGACCTAACCTGCTTTGAGCAGGTGTGCTGTACAAACATTTCAGTGGTTTAATCCTCCCACATGCTGTGACTGAAAGATGGAGTGGAGAGATTTCTAAAGACAAATGTATGGACTATCAACAGCGCAGGCGGTTATCAGATAGAATCAGATGAAAGCGATGCGTAATAGTCTCAAATGAATCAACCTAAATCAAATCAGCCTGAGGATCATAAAGATTGGACCTCACAATAACAAAACCTGTTTGTTTAAGGGTAAATGTGGGAGGTGAAAACTCTGGGGTTGCTGCCTTGGAAACAAAATAGTATCAAACTGTGAGTTACGCAACACCCCACTTTACATCAGGATGTATAATATTATCACACACCCTAGAATCTTGAATGCAAAAATAATGAAACTGTTTTATGATTAAAATAGGGATGAGTTCAGAAGAGAATGAGCTTATGCACATAGAAACTCTGCATCTTGTACAAATACACCTGGAACACACCCAGTATACATGGTAACTGGGTCCAACAACCACTTAAAACACAACCACAGAAAAGAGGTGTTTGCAAGCTGCGTGGATTCACTACACCCCCGGTCAATTCTGCTGACAATAACCAAACAGCAAAACATGAACCCACAATGTTAGCCTGTTTGATGTTCCCCGGCTCATGTTTTTTAATCTTTACTTCAATAGAGGGGTGTCTGAAAGGCAGAGTGGAGATGTTCAGGAACAGGGTTTTCAGCGGTAAAACCCACGGATAACAATAAGCGTTTTACACTGAGCAGGAATTCAGAGAACTTGAGCAGAGAAACACAGAGACAATAGTTGGCTGTGAAAGAGTGACGATCACGCTAACATGCTAAATCTCTGCCTTTGTGCCCCAAGGCTTTGATCCCGAACTTCAAGTGAGCCTCTTGTTGAGTGTGTTTGCTCTTATTCAGATATATTAAGACTTTCCATTATGTGTCGACATCAGAAACAGTCTGTGGTATTTGTTTAAAGATTAGTTTACTTAAAAGCCCCAAAATGGCCTTGAAAACGGAGGAGAAAACCTTCCAATGAAAGAGACGAGAGGTAATCTGTGCATGGTTGAGTCATATCGTGGCTGTTCTAGCATGAGTATTCGTTTCTTAGCATCTTTTGCTGTTAGATAAATATGTATTGAAATTGTGGAGCTTAAGTGAACATGCCACAGGAGCGTAAACTTCTCCTTTCATGCCCTGAGTTCAAAACACTGTTTACTGAGACTCTCAGAGGTTAGAGCCAAACCGTCATGCTATTGTGTACATCTAAAGGTTTTGTATACTTTAAGGCCATGTATCTGAGGGCTTGTTTGGGTAATTTGTATGTTTGTAAGATGGTTACTGCTGGTGTTGTTCATCCAGAAGTAAACTGACTGGGCTGGTACATGGTTGGACCAGTAAAGGTCACAAATCTTTGACCTGGTTGTCACATGACTGACCCTACCAATTCAATTGGCTCAAGTCAACGTAAGGTTCAGCAACATCAACAGATTACCTCAAATCTAAACCTAAAATCAAGGGACTACAGATGAAAACTAGCCTTCTGGCTAATTCTGGCTTTTTTAACCATGTGTAATTATGTGTTTTATGAAATCGCATTGTCCCCTTTCAAATAAACTAATGAAAATAATGATAAATACATACCAAAGGACACACACTGAACTTTTAGGCCATGCCTACAGGGACACAGGTTTTGGCTTCCCCAAAACAATCCCATCCACACGTTAAAAATCCCTTTTGTTTTCAGACATTTCACTTTTTGCTTTTACAGAGATGACATCAGGCAAACAGCGAATTCAGTTCAAACTGACATTGTCTTTAAAGACACTACGTAACTTTCAAACCATAAGACTCCACGTTTCTGACTCGTTTGATGGTACAGTGACATTTATGCCCATTTCTGGAGCAGTGGTTGCTGAGCAGTGTCCCGAGGCTGAGAAACTACACTACACCACTTTTTCCTCCGGGACGTCATGTGACGTTTACACAGTGTGTCCAACGCTAGAAGGTGGATGACGGAGTCTGCAGTTGCCGATCTCGGCCCACTGGGGCCCGTGGCCCATGGCTGCGGGGGGGGCTCTGGCAGGGGCCTCCCTCTGCCACCTCATGCAGGGTTGTCTTTGCAGTGTGGTGGCTGGAGTCCGTATTTTGGGGTGGCTGCCGATCACCCTGGTCTCGGTGTCCCCCTGGCCGGCTTCTGACCTTTGTGAAGGTGGGGTCACATCTGCATGATCACTCTTCTATGAATACTCTTCACTCCATATATTCTGCATGCTGACAGTCACTCTGTTGCCCTGTAGCTTTATTTACTAATCAATACTTTCAGTTAGTTTTCTTTGTGTGTGTCTCTGCTACTCTGGTTTTAGTTGAGATGCATGGTTTCTTTTCAGCTTCAGACATTGGCTTTTCAATATACCATTTCACAAGCACTTAATTCCTGCTTTAAAGGAATACAAATTTGTAAGACAGTCTTACATAGAAAGAAAGTCTGTGATTGTGTAAGCTGCCTTTGTCTATAAGTGTTAGACACTGTACACTCATAAAGTAAAAATACACACAATCAGTGAAGAAATTCACCATTTTAGATTCACTGGTGCCAGTAGAGTGTATACCGTATATATAAGATGAATGAGTAGATGTATCCAAGCATCCAGTAAGATAGCTGTCTAGAAAATACCACAGAAAAAAACATTTCTAAAATAGATACTTTTTGCCAGCAACCTCAACATAGTTGCATTAAAGTAGCTCGATTAGCAACTTTAAAATTTCCAACAAGATTTCAGCATACGTGACATACACAAACATAAATTCTCAAACTTCACAAAGCATGAGAAGTTTGTGTAGTATGAAGGTCTTCATGTAAGCATGCAGCGGATTGAGCAGCGTAGGTAAATGTGTGTGTGAATGCTTGTGTTTCTTGCATATGGACTGACACATACACACATTCCACTGCTATACTCAGCTGTGCCATTAACCTCCACTCCCACAGGATGCTTTTTTGGAAGGAATGTGAGGCAACAAGCGACGTCTCATAAGGTTTCTGTCTCTCAGGACGTGACAGACCGTGTAAATACAGCAGGCAGGTTGGAGGGCTCAGCTCTCATGCTTCATGTAAATAGAAGGCTGCTGCTGAAGATCAAATCACTACTGCAGGAATACACCTGGGCATTCATCATCAACTATTAGATGTACTTTATGGTGTATCTACTGAACATGTGTTGCGAGAATTAACTCAAGGAAAAAAAAAACTGCTTTTGGATTTAAAAAGGTCAGCTCATTTTGAATTTGATGGCAGCAATGCATTTAAAATAACTTGGAACAGGGAAATGGTTACCATTGTTCAGAAGTGAACATGATTCTTTTTCTTTTCCCTACAGGGTAGATATTTAACATGAAGGCCAAATCTCAATTCTCCCCCTCAGCCTTTAATCAAAGTGTGGAGGCAAAGGGCAATGTTTTCAGCCCTATGAATTGACCCCCCCTCTCTCTCCGTATAACCTGATCGTATCAGGAGGCTGGTTTGCTCGTGGCTCCCTGTTTACAAGACCCGCGTGTCATCCAGACCTTACGATCCAACAGA
>JAOXYM010000015.1:2647415-2665195 GCA_028567055.1 Leptatherina wallacei
CCCGGAGTGAAATCAGTAAGATAGCGAGGGTAAATGGACTGTACTTAAATAATACTTTTCTAGTTATGCTGACCACTCAAAGTACTTATACACTACATGTCACATTCACACTCATACAGCACTTCTATTGTTACATAAGTGATTTCTACCATCACTGGCATTCATATTCATATTAATATTCAGTGTCTTGCCCGAGGAAACTTCAGCATGTAGTCAGGGAAAACGTGGAATCAATCCACCGACTTTCCAGTTGGCAGAGACTGCTCTTCCTCCTGAGCTTCAGCCGATACATAGAGTGGGGTTTGTTTACATCAGGAATCACAGTTTCTTCTTCTACTGCTGTTTCCAGAAAGTCAGACAGTGGTACAACTCTGCACATGTAAAAATGATTTATTCCATTCAAACATGTGACGCATGTAAACAAGTCATAACTGGAATGACTTTTTCAGGCTCATGTAGACAGTAAAGGTCTGATAGGAATTGTAACCCGCATGTAAACATGGTTTCTGTGGCACTTTAACTAACCAGATGAGAACTTGCTTTGGCTGTTTGGAAAACTGATGTAGCTTTGGGGCTGATGCAGTTGGACTGGCCACGCTGACAAAGCATATACGTTTACCCCAAACTAATCATAAATGTACACTATAGGACCAAAGCTGAACCTGGACTAACTCAAATCAGACTAATAGGCCTATCTTAGCACCTTTGTGATTATCTAAGTTGCTCCTCTGCATTTAAGAAGTGTGTATTTGCTGAACCTGTGGGGTGAAGAGCTACACTTGGTGGTCTTTCTGCCAGGTTCAACAGTTCTGAGGGGAAAGATGAGGTCATGTAGAGACTGCAGGAGTAATTTAGCAGATAAGAAGTGGATGCTACTACAGGTAGATGTATTAAAATATTTTGTACTCTGAGAACTCATGACAGCTTCTTTGACAAAATTTTGCTCTTATGTTGTGAATAAAAATGGGCAGTGTAAATACTTTTTATTTCATATATTACAGGAATAATAAACTAAGCTGGAATGACATCACTGTCTTTGCATGCAATTTAGGTCCTGGTTGTGCCAGGCTGCCTTTCACCTGTGCTTCACCTGTACTTCACCTCTTTCCTTAATTACTTTAATTATACCTTTGTTGGCTCCGTTTATTTATATGTATCTTTTTTTTCCTTTCTGTTGGGTTGGCAGGGTGTGAGCACCTCAGGTAAGAATGCAGAAGAACCAAAATAGCAACGAGCAGCTGCCAAGTGACTTCAGGATATGTTGCTCCATTTGATCAGATTTCATTTATTAATTGCTGACAGAGGCTGCAGAGATTTATGCTTACCAAACCACACATACGAGAGCTTTGTGAGTCACTGCATGCATTTATTTCTGTTTATGTCTATTGGGTGTCAGCCTGAAATTTTTGATGCTTTGTGCAGAAGTTTTCCGGGTGCATTCATTGTGGAAAGTTCTTGCATCAAAACAGCTTCATGGGAACTTTGTTCTCAGGTGTGCCTCTGATTATATGGACTGAGGGCCTCCCACTATTCATCTTCTAAAACACAAAGATGTGATTCTACAGAAACACAACAAAGCAGACAGCAAACATTTAGAGGACCCACATTTTAGGATAATTACAGTAATCAGAGTGTGAAGAATAAACTAGATGGAATGCATCTTACTCTTCCATTTTGCCAATGAACATACGCTCCTCACACTTTCACACCCACACACCTGAGCAGACACAGCTGCAGTCAGAAATACACCCTCATACACAAACGCTGCTTCGGTGCTTGCTGCGCTGGCTGCAGGAATGAGTGGAATTAATGTGGAATGTTTGAACTTTAAGTTGGCTGTGAAAGAGACGCACCGCTGTACCTACCTGTGCGCCCCAATGAAGCATGTCTACTATCAGTGGCCTCTGTCAGAGCAGGGAATCTTGGGAATCTCAGCTATGCAGCGCCTCTTGTTGCCATTCCTCCTCACCCTACTCACACACACAACCCACACTTTGTTTATACAAAGACATGAGGGCTGGACACCCTTCACTCACAAAGAAGAAAGAAAACAAAGATGAGATACAGGTAAGAAGTCATCTAGAGACATGCAGACAAGGGTTAGCGTGTGAGCGCAGACCGCTGCAGAGGTGGGGCTATTTTTGGAGCAGTGAAGGATTCACCCAATGAATTTACATAACTGGAATTCCACTCATGTCAACTCTTAAAGGAGATTTCTCTTACTGTTCAAAGGAGACACTTTAAACTCTCAACAGGTGAGCTAAACCAACAAGGTGCCAATTATAGGAAAAACATGTTAACAGGTTATATAAGCATGATGCATCTCTTTAGTCTTACTGTAGATCAGAGTTCAGTTGTGTTACTGATGACGCTCAGGCTTTCTATTTATATCACCTCTCATCAGAGCCTAAAGGTAAAAGACAATATGTGCTTCTCAAGCTGTTTTGCTCCAAAAATCCGGGGAGAAAAGATAATACGATACTTTACTGATACCTGCAGGGAAACTGTCTTTCCACCTCTGCTTTTCAAATTGTCATGTGGAAGATAAAACTGAGAACAGGTGTGCTGCCTTTCACACCAAACCACTTTACCACAGGTGGGTGCGCATAGTCGTCTTGGCAGAGAACCTGAAATCAAATACAGCCTCATCAGACTTTTGCAATGAAAAAAAATACAATGCAGGCACACCTACCATCATCCAGCTGTGTGTGACTCTCTCTGCGTCTTCTCAGAGTGGGATAATGATAGCACGCATGCCGCTGATTTCCTCAGCTCTGGTTTTAGGCTCACAGCAGTCACCCTCCTGAGTTTCAACAAAAACATTTCAGTTTTTAACTCTCATGCTGTTCGAGCAAAAGACAAGGAAGCAGTTTCCAGATTCTAAATTTTGGGATGAGAGGATGTTGGAGTTCCTCTGGCATTTCACTTCAATCTAAATGATTTGTGATCAGGCATCTTGTGGTTATATATGCTTCAGTTTAGTGATTTAATGATTTTGAGGATGCACTTGCAGGCTATTTTTGAATCTTTATGTAAACATTTTTGAGATGTCAGACTTCAATCATGCACCAGCATGTGTGAAATAATTCACAGCCCCCTTAGGCCTGGAATCCTGCAGCAAATGTGCTGAATGCTGACAAAACAAACTTAAAAACATTATTTCACCGAAACAGGCCACCTTCAGACCTTTCAACAGAACTTGAAAAACAGACAGACTTGCCCTACCAAAGCTGGCGTTTTCACACCCACACACACAAATGCTTCACGACACTATCTTTAAAATCGTCTGTCTTAAATATCCAAACTGATGATTAGATAAAATATAAATATGTAGACAAAACTTTTCAAGTTGCCCAACAAAGATTCTTATCTCAGACCTGTCCTGCTGTTTGGTTTAGTGTCCCTATCTTATGTGTATACAGGTGTGCATTAAATCTAATAATTTCACTGATATAGGTTGACATGTGCAGAGTGTGCAGTTTAACTTAAAACAAGTTGTTCAGGGCCTCTGAGCAGCTGAGAGGAGGAGTGCCACAGATGACAGTTTAACTGGCTTGTAACTCATAACTCATGTTTACTTTCCAGCCTCTGTCTGAATCCTTAACTAGCTGAGGTGTTGACAGGAGGAGAGTTCGAATGACTAACATTTGATTTACAGGTTTCAAGGGGGTGAGTTTACTTAAACCAGTGCGAGCCAGTCTTACTAAATGGTATACTAGATTACTCTCTATGTGTTACGAAGTATCAAGGGATGGGTGCGACATGCATGAAAGCTTTAAGAGTTTGGTCATCAGATGCCATCAAACTTGTTGTTCAAATTCAATAATACTCTCACTCGTCTCATCTGCCAATAGTTAATCTTATTTATAGCAGATAAAAAGATATTTAGATCTATTCATTGTTTTGACATCAGATTGTAAAGAGGAAATCACGAGGATGTATTTTTCATATTACAGCCTCATTCATACTTTAAAACAATGATGTGTGGACTTTTATGTAGGTTAAAATTGTTTATCTTTTTTATCTTTTGGAAGTTTAATATAGACATTTCTGACAACTGCTTGAATTTGGAAGGTTTCTTTAAAACAATTGCATCTTATTAACTTGTGCTTCTCTGTATTAAGTTGTAGATATCTAGTTTAATCAGGAATATGCTCCAGGGAAACTATAGACAGTTAAACTAATAGGAATGGTATGGTGTGCATGATTCCTTGTAAAAAAAAACGAAATCTATGAAGCAAGCGAATAGGGAGTATTTTTGTAAAGTGAAATGACACCCATGTCCAAGACCATAAGGCAATAAAGTTTATAGGAAAAGAACATATTGTGAGAGTATCAGAGTAAAACCTGGTTGAAACTGAATAAATTATCTCTTTTTGGCTGGAGGTGCTGAAGTTGAGGCTAAATGGTCTTCTCTGAACTTCTCCTGACCTTTCAGGCAATCTTTGTGGTTCTTTTTTTCATTCCCTCCGTGTTCTTGCTTAACCAGAGAGCTTACATGTCATTCATTCTGCGCTGCGTGGAACTCATCCAAATCTTCATCCAAATCTTCATCCATTTTCTGAACCCACTTAATACTGCAGGGTTGGGGGATATCCCACCTGCCATGGGTTACCACCAGTCCATCACGGATCAAAGAGACACACAAGAATTCACGCTAATCTATTTTTTTTCTTTCTTTCTTTTGTCTTTAATTTTTGTTTTGCGTGCGCGTTACTTCCTCGTTCCACGGGAGCGCCGGTGGAGGGTGACAGGTTCAGATGAAAAGCAGCAACTGGCTTGTCTGTTTATCTGTTGTAGCTACATCATTCTGTCTGTCTGTCCTTTTGTCTGGCTGCTTTTTAGTTTGTTTGTTTTTTTTTACTTTTCTTTTTTCCTTTGCTTAAGGATAACGTCTTTACACTCTTCAGGAAAAGTGTAAAATGTAAATTGTAAAATAAATACATGAAATAACATAGATAGATAGATAGATAGATAGATAGATAGATAGATAGATAGATAGATAGATAGATAGATAGATAGATANNNNATAGATAGATAGATAGATAGATAGATAGATAGATAGATAGATAGATAGATAGATAGATAGATAGATAGATAGATTTCACGCTAATTATATTCTCCATACCTGCCGCGTCTTGCTTCTCTTACCTTCCCTCTTTTTTCTTTTATTTTTTTCTCTTCCCTGGTGTGGCATGACAGCGTTAAGATATGCTCCATAATATAATATCACTTCAATGGATAGCTGAAAACCCCGCCTCTGGGCCGTCCCTTACTTGCCGAAGCATTATATTATAGCAAGACAAGCGTGTCTCCGGAGACAGATTTGTATTCTGCAGCTCCACACTGAGGCTCAGGGTGCCTCCAGCGCTCCAGGCGAGCTCTTACAAGACATAAACACTTCGACTTCTCTCTGCTGGCAGGACTTTTACACCTGCTCCGCTGCTCTGAGACAAGACTTCAAGAAAAACAGATACCCGGGAGAAGATTGTATTTTGGGAAAAATGAAACTTGAAGTTTTCTCTGCGCACCACTTCGCGCAGAAGCAACTGGAGTTGTGCATGGACGCAGACGGAGGAGTCCCGTCTCCTCTGTCCGGAGACGAGCTTGGCTCTGACGGGGATTGCGTGGCCAACAGCCCGGCACCTGTCAACCAGAGCGGCGACAGCGGTAAAGGAAAGCCCTACACTCGCAGACCCAAGCCTCCGTACTCCTACATCGCCCTCATCGCCATGGCCATCCGGGAGTCCAGCAGCGGCCGCCTCACTCTGGCAGAGATCAACGACTACCTGATGAAGAAGTTCCCGTTTTTCCGTGGCAGCTACACCGGCTGGAGGAACTCTGTGCGCCACAACCTGTCACTCAACGATTGCTTCCTTAAAGTGTTGCGGGACCCGTCCAGGCCCTGGGGGAAGGACAACTACTGGATGCTCAACCCACACAGCGAGTACACCTTTGCTGATGGGGTGTTCCGTCGCAGGAGGAAGCGCATCGCTAAGAGGTCCCTCAAAGAGCAAGAGAGCCCGGACATCCTCAGTGAAGACACCCGCCTCCCTGCTCCTGAAGAGAGGGTGGGGGCCAAGTTCTCCAGCTCCTTTGCCATCGACAGCATCCTCAGCACGCCATTCAAACGAAGGGAGGACAGTCACGCTGAAGCTGAGAACCCCGGGCCCCGCTTGTACTGGTCCCCAGGGGCCCACACACTACCTTACACTCTGAACTTCCCGGTACAGCACAGTTATCTGCCAGAGGCGGCGTACAGCAGCACAGAGCCCGGGAGGGATGCACCAACATACCTCCAGCAGACAGCACCGGGCATGGCCGCCTTCAAGATGCCCAGCAAAGCCCGAAGTTTTCACATAGACTCCTTGTTGTCATGAAACACTTGGACTGATGTCAGGCTTGTGTGGTCTGAACTATAATCTATAATGTGCACTTTTTGGGGGCTCTTTTTTTCTTTTTCTTTTTTTTTTTTTAGCTTTTAGTGCTTCATCTGTTAAATCGTTTGGGACTCAGGCTGTCTCATGATGACCGAACTACTGTAAAGTTATTTTAAAAAGAAAAAGACAAAAAAAACAACTTAAAATAGATGCGTGATGACCAAAATATTGGTGTCATCGCAAAAACATTCCTCTCCGTGTGTTTCCACGCGCGCGCTCGCGTGTGTGTGCCTGTGTTGTGCGCATTAAATATATTTAGAGAGAGTTTGTTTGTTTTCATGTATCCATGGTTCACTGGTCATTTCTACTGTATAATGGCAACAAAGTGCCATGTTAAAACTATTCTATTTATATTTTCATGTTTTGTATGACCTGCTGTATAAATATTGATGTGTACATAAATATGATTATATTAAAATATTGACACAGTTGCGTTGAGAATCACGTGGCTGCACCACAAACGCATGGACGATGCTTTGCTTTTCCTAAGATTGGTTGATTGATTATTTGATTGATGCATGCTTGGTATTTTTCTGAATAAAAAAGTGAAACAATGGGACCACGCTGTTCTGTGACTTATTGAATGTAGACATGAGAAGGTTTGGCCATTGTTAGAATAGGAGCAGGTGTTGGGGGGGTTATCACCTGCTTTAACATAACTTTTTGATAGATTACACTATAAAAGTTTGCCTCATGTGTTCAAAAATGAGATCTAAATATAGGGTTAGAATTCAAATTAAAGTTACACTTTCTGTTGAGGTTAATCTGTCAGCATCATCACCATCACCACTAGGTTAAAACAACAACACACTAATGAGTAAATATAACATGTTTCATAAATATTAAACAGATTGTGTCACTCTGCCCTGTCCACACAGATGCCAAAATACTTTTAAATGCACCTCTTTAGTGTTGCAGGGAACATCATTTCTCATGTATCTGAAATAAACAACTCCGAGTGCTTTCGAGGACTCAACTAATTGAATTTGACAGAAAAATATTTCATCCTTTTTATCTTGAGTGCCCAGGCTAATGATTCTCCACCCACAAAAATATATCAATAATTGAATCAACTTTGAGTGAATCTATTTTTGTCATTGTCATACAACTGAGATATGCTAAATAAATAATACAAATTATGATGATAAATAGTTCTTAATTAAAGAGAATTGACTAGAAAAGACAGGGATGTAACGATATATCCCCCTGCATTCATAAATGTTTTCAAATCAGCAATTTGTTCAGCTAAATACAACTTTTAGTCTTTGTTTATTTGTGCTGCGTAGCTCTTAACACGGTGTCATCCTCAGACACTAGTCTGTTTCCGTTCAGGTCCGGGGAAGGATTCAGTTGCTCTCCGCGGTCCTGAAACGGACCCCAGACTCAGCAGCAGTCTGTCCACTGGCGACATGTGAAACATTCAGGTGACGGGCTTTCAGGAAATAATCTTTTAAAGAAAACTCAACACAGTTTCAAAAAATTACTTTTTGACCTGATGCAGAGAGAATATCCTAAATCCCTCTTAATGTTTGCCAGTTATTCATGAATCATTCCCCCCCAATAAATAACTCTAGTTCTGTTTTTAGTTTCCAGTGTTTGTATGACACAAGAACTCAAATAAAATGAACTTTTCTTGCGTTTTCATCAAATTATATTTGTATGTTTGTTTATTTTAAGTTTAATTATGAATAATTTTGTAAGATAAACAGATGGTATGAAAAGATGAATGTTTCTCTCACCAAATGACAGATACCAATGTGTTATAGAAAATAGCTGGACAGTTTAAAGGAAAATTGATCGATACAACAAAGGAAAAGGCTATATTTCCTGCAGAATTTATTGTTATAATAATAATAATAATAATAATAATAATAATAACAATATATTTTATTTAAAAGTGCCTTCCAGGTCACTCAAGCACACTGTACAGTAAAACAATAAAACACAGACGTAGAACGAACAACAAGAAATACAGCCTAAACAGATGAGTTTTGAGTGTGGATTTAAAAAGGGGGAGAGAGTTAATATTACTGATATCTGGTGGGAATGAATTCCGGAGGTAGGGAGCAGAGCGGCTGATTGCTCTCTTCCCCATGGTGTTGAGCCGGCTGGAGGGGAACAGTGAGGAGGTGGCGATGTGCAGGAGATCTGTCAGATAAGCGGGGGCGATGTTGTGGATGGCTTTAAATGCATGCAGGAGGATTTTGAATTCTATTCGTGATTTAACCGGGAGCCAGTGCAGCTACTGGAGGATTGGAGTGACGTGGTGAAAAGAGGGAGTTCTGGTGATGATGATGATGATGATGATGATGAATTTCCTTTCTGCTCAAAGATATTTCATAAACGAAAATAAATTTTAAAGTATCTACAGAGATATTTGTTTGATGGAGGTCATTTTGACTGCAAATGCTTTATTCATTTAATTATTCATATATTTATTTGTTTATTCATTAATTTGTTTATCTATTTTTTTTGTTCTTACTTTTAAAATACTCTAAAGTGATATATGAAGAAAAAAAAGATTTTCACATGTGATGGGATAACAATGGGTCTGATTAGACCCACGTTTTGAGTTCTTGTGTTCTTGCTGCCCGTGCGCGTGAACCGGGCAGATAAGTGGAGAAAAGGGACAGGTGACAGGTGAGACGTGCTTCTGTTTTCAGGGACAATGCTGCAACCTGCAGGTGAAACGCCGGAACAGCACACCTGTCTGAGGGGCAGTCACATGGTTTCAACTCTCTCCACATCCTAACATTGTTGACTTCATGTTTGTCATGATGCGCATGCTTCACACTCGTTGTGATGTCTGGGTCTCTGTGGATCCGCGCAGCCCCATGAAGCGTTGGAGTCTTGTGCAGGCTCCACCATTGAAACCCGCAGTGAAATGAAACCAAACGTTAAGGCAGGGCACAATGTTAGGAAGTCCAAACAGTGTGTCACACTGGCAAAGTGAACCGCGCCTGACCTCCCAGAGTCCCGCAGAGGCAGCTCCAAAGCCCCGGCACCGCCACAGGAAACACAGGCGGAGCGGTCATGACAAAAGCCCAGCAGCCAAAACAATATTAGATTACTATTAAAGAAGTCCTGAGCACAGTATTTACAAAAGATTTAATTGCATTTAACTTTTTATGTACACATAGAATAACTGAAAAACACATAATTCAATGTATCACATATTATATGAGGATAGATTTAATTTTCCAAATAAATAGAAAAAAATTCGAATTAAAAATACCTGTTCCACGTGAAATGGGTCCCTAAAACACGAGCAGCTTCGTTTAAAGAAGCCTATCACGCGTAGACCAAGACATTCTCTCTCTCTAAATCCACCTCATATTTTCGGAGGATAAACAACATATCTTTACCTAAACATGAAAATAAACGGAAACCCTCTTAATTCAGGAAACTAATCCATGTAGGCCTTGAGCAGTGATTGTATTCGCAAAAACAAAACTATCACAAACACCTCTGAGAAGTTGTCGCCGATATTTCCTAAAGACTAAATTAGAATCTTGTACAACCTCAGTGCGTAAAAGCAGGCGGATCACAGTCTTCAAAGCGCTCCCAGAACAAAGATTCCCTCTGCGAAGCAAGGCATCCTGATCTCGGCGGGGGTCATACGTTTTGATGTCGCAGGAAATTTCTGGGGCCTTAAGGTCCTCTAAACCGCTGCATCTGTCGTTGAGGAAAATGATTTTTATCCGCACAGCCTTTGTTGTGCAAAGTGCAAAGGTTATTAGAGCTTGTTATTGTTTGGAAAATCTTCTTGGTTCTATCTAAACCTTAAAAAGATCCACCTTTCGGAAGGGATTCGTGAAGATGAACTTTTAGAGGGTATGAATTCAAATCTGAAAATGTTGATTTTTAATCTTGGAAGTTCTCGGCCTCTGTTGGGGTGTATTTTGATTACAGCAACCAGCTTTATGTAAGGCATGTGTGCAATGAAATCAGCAGAATTATAAAAATGAACCATTAATCACGTGTGATTAAAAGTTAAAAACAAAATGCGAAGGTTTCAGTTTGGTGACAAACTCGATTTTCTGGGTTCTTCAAAGGCCACCAATCTCCACTCCGTTGCAGCAAGGATGTTGATATTACCTTTATGGGATATATAACTCCATCATGTTGGACAAATCTGTGTGTGATGTCTCCATAGGGGAGGAAACTGTCGACGCCCGCTCGCCTAATTTCGCTTTTCTCTCTCTAATGAACGAGGGGCCCATGGGACCGACTCTGGCCCGAGGCGGTAAGCTGACACTGGCGCGCTGTGTGTGGTATCCATGGCCGGGCTTGATGGAAAAAGCCTGCTTCCACTCATGTCAAAGTCATTTACTCAGAGCAACCCCCCGCTTACACACGCATGGTAAAGACCACCACCTCTCCATCTCTCACACTCCTCGCCCCAGCCCGGCACCGCGACAGTTTGTTTTTGTTATCCTCTGGACCATTTTGGGAGGAAATTATGAGCAAAATAATACAAATAATACAAGACTGTGCGTTTTTCATTGCTTTGCATTGATTTTCTTGGATTTAGTAGAACATAAAGTCCCATGTGAATGTTTTGGGGCATCATAGTGTCAAATACGAGCTGGACCTTTTGCACAAACTGTGGTGGTTTATTCGTGTCAGGAAAGTTTATATTCTGTGGGACATCGGGCTGAAATCACAGCTTCATACAATCGGGGGCGTAAAGCTCGTTTTTTAACTTATGTGGCTGGCGTGTGGCGCTGTTGATTGGGATGTCTGGGGGAGGTTTGATAGATGGCTTAATTGCGTGTAGTCCGAGTCTGGAGAGAAGCGGTGGGAGGGATGAAAGAAGATGAGGAGCAGGGAGAATGTGGGGCTCTAAAGCTGCTAAGAACGGTAAGTGGACTTGGGCCAGATTTTAGCTTGAGGGTGGGAGGGAGGTGGCTCTATTCGTCACTGATTTCAGGGAGATTTCAGGCGCAGAGTGCGGATGAGGAGAAAGGGTGGGGGGTCTCGCAGAGGGAAGAAAGATTTATGAAATGATAGGTGGTCGGGCTTTGTTTGTCTGGACTCTTGCGCGCAATAAGTCGAAGGGTTTTCGTGTTTCCTCCACTTGAGGAACTATTAAGGCGGTCGATGGCGATCAGGCGCGTCACACAGCGCCACTTAGCGCCGGCGTGACACCCAGTGGAGCCCCTGTGTTGAGCTACAGCTCCGGACACTCAGTCTCCAGTGGATAACCAGCTCCCCCCACTCTCTCTTCCTCTTCCTCTCTCTGTCAGTGCGTAGTCGCCGTGCGTTCTGCATGCGTCAAAGCAGCACCCTGCGTAACGGGAGAGTCGTGCGTAACTGGAGACAGATTCCACTCCATTTTGCGCTAGGATTCTGGGGACCACTGGTGGTGTAACGCTCACTTGCAACGACACTGACCACTGAAACTAGACATATTTCTTCTCTGAGACATCTCACAGCTCGTCTTCTCTCCCTCCCTCTCTTCTCTCTACGCCAGCTGTACGTCAGAGCTGACATGACGACCGAGACCCCTCAGCAGCAGCTGGACCCTCCGCCTCCTCTGAGATCCAGCCCGGCGTCCGGCGTACTGCACCCCGCCATGCTAAGCCCACAAGCCGCCACAGAAAGTTCGTCCACGGCCGTCAAGGGAAAGAAGACGAGCTCCGGATTAAGACGACCGGAAAAGCCCCCGTACTCCTACATCGCTCTCATAGTTATGGCAATACAGAGCTCGCCTACCAAACGCCTGACACTCAGTGAGATCTACCAGTTCCTCCAGGCTCGCTTCCCTTTCTTCAGGGGTTCCTATCAGGGCTGGAAGAATTCAGTCCGGCATAATCTTTCACTCAACGAGTGCTTCATCAAGCTGCCCAAAGGACTGGGCAGGCCAGGGAAAGGCCATTACTGGACCATCGATCCGGGCAGTGAATTCATGTTCGAGGAGGGCTCGTTTCGTCGCAGACCCAGAGGCTTCAGAAGAAAATGTCAAGCTCTGAAACCCATGTATCGGATGATGAATGGCATAGGCTTCGGGACCTCCATCCTCCCGCAGAGCTTTGACTTCCAGTCTCCATCCGCCACCCTTGCCTGCCACAGTAACAGCTATAACTTGGACATGATGAGTAATTCAATGGCTGGGGGGTACGACGGCCTGAGCGGCGGCCACCACGTACCACACATGTCCCCGAGCCCCGGTTCCACATATATGGCGAGTTGTCCTGTGCCTCCCAACGGGGAGTACGGGCCGGACAGCAGTAGCAGTCCCGTACCGTCCTCTCCGGCCATGGCCAGCGCACTGGACGGCCACTCCCCGTACGCCAGTACATCCGCACACTGGGCGTCCTCCGGCGGGTCCCACTATATCAAACAGCAGCCTCTAGCCTCCAGCAGTCCAGCATCCTCTGGTTTACATTCTGGCATGTCGCCTTATTCCCTGGAGCAGAGTTATCTCCACCAGAACGGCAGGGACAGCCACTCCACTGACATATCAGGTACCACAAACCAGATCCTGACTCAAACCAAAACCTGTCGAATAGTTTTTGAATTACCAACTAACAGAAACTCAACAGCATTTCGTTTTTATTTACAGGACAAGCAAGTCTAAATTTATGTCTTTAAAAGAAATGCTTTTTGCATATGCAGCAGAAAAATGTCTGTTTCTAAATGTTTTGGAGTGAAAATAAGATTTAATACAATTATTCAATTTAGAATTATTAAAAGGTCAAATAATGTCAAACAAAGAGTCGTGTTGCTTGGTGGCATGGACATTTATAATTTATGCATTTGAACATTAGATTATTTTCTTCCAGTTGAAGTATTTACTGATTTCTGATTTTTTTTTGCCACAAAAAAACATCAAAATCTTTTCAAATTTAATTAATCAAAGTTGCACTAAAAGTTTATTCAATTATAACTTAAAAACCACGCAGGTTGATGCATTACTGAGATCATTCCTTAAATTATTCGCAGCTTTTAAAATTACATTTCCCCACTAAATTTAAAAAATGAATGGTGACCTTAAAATGTGTCATTTTTAACCTGCATCATCCACAGTTTGCAGGATTTCCTCCGTCACAGGAGATTTTGCCTAATTAATAAATAAAGAAAAGCAGTTTTGCGTCTTACTCCACCTCCCCTGTTCACCCTCATTGACTTTAACAGAACACAGTGGGGCTTTACTAAAGTCTGGGGATTTCACGGAGGCGAGTAACTCATGCTGGAGCCCGAAAGGGTCTCAGAGGTTAACTAAACAAAGACTGAGCAGGTCGGACCACACCGGCGGTGGATTTCAACCTCAGCGTATCCACAGGAGACGAAAGGCCTTGTTAAACTTTAACGGAGCGTCTTAATTGAGCCTGAGCGAAGAAAAAAATGTGTCGGAGTGCACACAAAAGGTTCGGATGCAGTACTGTCAGTCAAAGAGGAGTGTGTGTGACTGTGTGTGTGTGTGTGTGTGTGTGTGCGTGATGTCTGTGAAAACGGGCATGGGGCAGAAAGCCGTGGCCCGGAGGATAAAGCCTGCTGTCTTCCCCTGAAAAACAGTCACATCTGGAGTCCTTATGACCCTGAGGAAGCCTCTTCTTTTCTGTTTCTGCTTTTGAATCAGAGGCTCACTTAAAAAACACAAAGATGACGGTCACTGAAAAACATAGAAAGTTTTTGCTTCTCAAACGGAATTTGACACAAACAGCTCATTTATAAGGTGTAAACAAACAAATACAAATGAACAGCAGCAGCGTCGATGCGCTCTGGAGTCAGTGAAAGGCGAATAAAGGCACTATTAAACTAATTCAGAATTTTTATGAAGCAGAAATAAATAGAAACATTCTGCTAACATTTTGGGTGCAAAAATGTACATGTGTGAAGCGCTTTTTTTTACAGAACTTTATTCCTTATTATTTTTTGTCTATAGTCAATTTATAAACAGGACCAGAGAGAATACCATATTTTAGGGTTATGAAATAAATAAAACTATTTTATGTTTAATTTTGATTTGAAAAAAATACACTTAAAACGCAAACCAACAGTTCTTGCGCAACATATTTGAATGTAAATCTGTTTGGGCTCTCATAATCCAGAATTTTATGTGGACCTGTTTGTGCACACATACTTAGGCTTCTCCGTCTTATATTTTTCCCACAGTGGGGATTCCACGCTATCAGAGCCATTCCTCGGTGTGTGACAGGAAGGATTTTGTGTTGAACTTTAACGGCATCTCCTCCTTCCACCCTTCGGCTGGAGGATCCTACTATCACCACCACCACCATCATCCCCAGAGTGTCTGTCAGGACATCAAACCGTGCGTGATGTGAGCTCTCGTGTCTCTGCGGACTTCAAACAAGACAAACACCGACGGTCACAGTGAAACTGCAGGTCCGTCACATCTGAGCAAACAAGCGGACGCTTTATTTTTCCTCATATATTTTTTTTATTTCTGAAGGATTCATACTAGGATGCATGGTGGTGTCCTCTTTCACGTTTGCATCTTACATGCAGCCAAAAAAGCCTTTTTTTTCCCTTTTTTTTTTTTAAAATAGGACCTGAGAAAACTCCATTGAAGGAAATGAATGAAGAAACCCCAGAGGCCTTTAGCAAAAACCACTTTGCCTTTACAAACCTTGACAAGCTTTCTTCTTCAAAAGAAGTTTCAGAAACACGAAATTTGAATGTGTTTGCTCTTGTAACACGTGCAAACAATTTATATTCCATGTAACTATGTTTTTATGTTATTAGTAACTACACACACAACGCTTTAGGCTTTAATGAACTGCAACAAACCTTGCACTTATTGTATAACTCTTTGCAAACCTTTTTTTGTCCTGTAAAAGATCAATAAAGCTGATATATATTTTAGGCTACATTCATGTAGATTTCTTTCTGCACATAAGGATGTTTGTTATGTGGATTTGCACAACACTGAATACAGCAGAAAGGCATTTTTGGGTTATTTACATTTTAATTAATTTCTATTTGACCTCTAATGACTTTAACTTGCAGCATTAAAATCGGAACATTAATTTAAGTGCATGCTCAATAAGAAATAACATGATAAATTCTGTGTGTATTGCTGCAGTTAAAACTTGTACTTTTAGGACTTAAATGCAGGTATTTCTTTCTTATAAGGTGCTTTTGGTTATTATTTTATAGAAAGGACTTGTTTATTTCTTACAATACAGGCTTCCACATTTTAATTTGTATTATTCTCAGAAATTTTATGATTTGAGCAAATATTAAGTAAAATATTGATCGTTTTTGTGCAAATACTCATTTTGAGTATTTTTTTCCACGAAAAGATTACAATTATTACAAGTGTTTAAACGGTCTTTTCTGCTTTCAACAAAACGGACAACTTAAGCAGTGATGTTTATGCATTCAGAGTGATTTCCATCTTGATAATTCAAATGATTTAATTAGAATTAGAGAATCCTAAACCCAAAAGGAGATTTTGGTAGTGCTGGCAGGAATATGAAGATCTTTATTCATACAACATATAATGCAGATGTTTAGAAAAACTTAATTTTGGGGAATGAATGAAATTCAAGTAAAAGCAAATATTAAATGATTTAGTTTTAGTTTAGTTTTTTAAAATAAAGGGGGCTAAAATATTGTCTACAATATAATCTTGATATCAATTTTATATTTCTGGGTTATTATCATATCATAACATTGTCTTAATGTTGTACATGGTTAAAATGAAGTTCATATTTATCCTTCAAGTCTATCTAAAAGAGGAATTTATATTTCATGAGTTGGCCATCTGTTTGAAACGTAAACTCACTCCTTCTAAAGTGAGTCCAGTTGTAAAATTATAACTGAGTAAAAAGGCACATATGGTGAATAGAAATGAAGTGGAAATAAGTTAAAGTATATCAAAATAGTTACTGTTCAGCCTTTCTTAGTAACTTTCTACCAGCAGAGTGTTGATAGAAAAGTGCTATAAGGAAAACATTTCCCATAAATTCAGAAATATCAGCTACAAAGGCTGACCGTTGTTAAACTATAATGTCCACTGTAAGTTTGAAGCTGCAGAGTTTCCAACTCAGATGCCACTTCTTTGGAAACGATCGTTCTCAAGTTGAATATGTTTCACAGCCACCTCCCTCTGAGCTCAAAGTCTTTTTTGCACCATGAAGCAGGCTCCTTTCTACGTGGACTTCAAGGGGCTGTCAACATCTGCAGACGCCACATAAACAAATGAAACAACAGGGCCAGAGTGGATGGAAATGCAACAACATGGTATTTTTAGTGCTCAGTAAACAGATCAGGCTGACACAGAGCTGCCTCATCACACAAACTCAAAGCAGACTGGGGCAGTTTGGTCTACATGGCTTTTGGTCAAAGCATCACATATGCAACACAGGTATGCAGATGGTTTGGAGGTTGCAGGGCCTTTGTTGGACACTGACATCATCAGCTGCTTAGAACATATGGGAAAATGTTATTCCTCATTACAAATAAACATCACAATGGTTTTCTAAGAGGTAGACATGTTGGTGTGCAATGCATTCAGTAATGATCACACAAAGTGGTGTGGTGTGTTCATGCTGTGTGTTATAATGTTTAAGGAAAGATCAGGTTGAAATCACACACCAATCTGCAGTTAGTTTGAGATTGAGTGGACTGGTTGCTGGTTTTTCCAGTTCTGGTGTTCTTAACTCATCAGCAGCCGCATATCCAATAGGAATTTTTATTTTTATTTTTTTTACTGGACATTGAAGTCCCTTTTGATTTCCCTCATGCAACCCTCCATGATGAGAAACATACAGGCTCTGCAGCTGTTGGAGGTCCTGTGCAATAGATATGCTAGAGTACACCGCCATCTAGTGGTTGAGACTAGAACAAAGACAGGACTCCTGCAGCAGCAGACTGAGGAGAGGGAGACATAAGGTGAAAAATTCCTATGACCTAATTTACAGTTTAAGTAGACTGGGAAATAGAAACTTAATTTAGATTCTGTAATTATGGTAAAGAAACAGCACAACTGTTTCAGGCAGTGATTTCCTGCTTTGGCTTCTTCTATTTATTTACATGTGCAAACTCGAAGTTGAGCCTGGGATTTACGTTAATGCAGCATGCACAGCAGATGCATGTACTTTTTCCAGCATAAACAAAACACTTGACTCAGTCTGTGCTCAGGACATTGTCACATTAAAACAGATAGATCAGCCACAACATTAGACCCAGTGACATGGAAAATGAATAACACTGTTCAATTTGTTGCAATGCTATGTTCTGATGCAAAAACCTGCAGCCTGGACACTTTTATTCTGATCAGGACCACCTACACTTGAACAAGAATTCCCTAAAGTAGCAGCTTCACCCAGCAGGACGGTGGTGGTGGGGGGGGGGGGGGGGGGGGGG
>JAOXYM010000015.1:2680295-2698824 GCA_028567055.1 Leptatherina wallacei
CACAGTCACATGAGTCAAAATCACTAGAGCTGTAATGTAAACAATGCGTTATTGGCTCGACTGCTACACCTTCCACAGAAGGGGGTTTAACTGCGGTCTGCCATTTAACCCCCCCCCCCCCAAATTACAACCTATTGTGCGCGGAAAGCTGCCTTATAATGACAAGAAACGATGTTATTGCTCGCAAACAAACGTCTTTGTGATTGATGCGGCTCTCCAGAGTCAGGAAGGAAAATCCAGGCACTCCGGCGAATCGTTTTTCATTATGAGGACAAGACATGAGGAGGTGATGGAGGTCAGTGGAGAGGATGTCAACAATGCACTTTAGGAAGGGATGGTGAGAAGCCTACATTAAAGCCTGTCACTGACTGATCTAAACCACCTTCGCTGGGACTGTACAGTGCAGGGCGGTGGGCTCGTGCATTGGTGTGGCAGCTTGCAGGCCTGCTGTACAAAAAAAAGACTCCCCGAGGAGAAGGGAGGCGTTCTTCGGTCTGGAAATGCTGCCAATCCGCTCCACAGGCTCGTTGCAGTGCATCCAAAAAGGCTTGATTGAGGAATGAATATGCCATGTTGTGTTGGAGGCGCTTTTATGTTCTGCTCCGAACGACTAGCCTATCGCACGTGCATAGGTGTGTTTTACGATGCAAGTTGTGTGTTGTGAATTCACCGTAGATTTGTATGCGTTGTGCCAAACTTCCACTGGAAAAGTCGAATTAATTCTCAAGTTATATATCGAAAGAGCAACCTGATACCCAGTGCCATTTGAAGGTCTGCAGATATTTCTGGAGAAAGAGGAAAAACTCTTAAAAGTATGAGGACATTTTTTTAGTAGTGAGGAGCTATTTTCTTATAAAAGATAGTTTTTTTTTCAACCATAAAGCACAGCTTGATTAAAAAAAGACAGAAAACACAAGTTAAAAATGAAAATGGAGTAACCATATTACAGTTTTAGCTTTTTCCTCAGGAAATGTGTTAAATAAATAAAGAATATGGATAAACAAAAAAAGAGGACAAATCTATTCTGACGTAAACTTTACGCGTTTTATGTCCAATTTGGGAGCAAATACCCTCAAATTGTTAATCTTAAACTATATAACAGAATACCAAAGTCATTTAAATTTAGATTTAAAATTTGTGGCTGTTCAGTCCCAAATCCAGCCTGAACCAAGCCTGCTTTGCTGTGTGAGGTGTGTGTGTGTGGAGCCGAGCTCGGCCTCTTGGGAGCGGAGCTAAATCTCCTCACAAAGCGGCGATGGCTGAGATTGCGCCACCCTCCAGTCTTTAATCCCGCAGGACTCGAGCACAAACAAAAATCTTGATGTCAGTTTTCTGCCTCATTTCTTGTTGTTTTTAAAGCATTTCTATCGCGAATGAGTCCAAGAAATCCTGCTGAGCCAAATCATCAATCAGTTCCCAAACCATCTGAAGGCCTCAGAGTGATGCGAGTCATTTAATACGACCGGAAGAACGGATTTGTTTTGCATTATTTGGTTAATTGAAGGAATTTTTTAAAGTGTTTATTTTTTGTTTATTAAAGGATCCTTTTACCGCTCAGGTGATTGTTTTAAAAATATTTAACAAAATCAGACTGTATGAATTATTTGGATATTGTTCTGCGATTGATTCAAAACGTCTTCAATTATACAGAATTAAAATGGGTTCATTGTAATTTCCATTACTGTTTGATAACCTCGCATTGTAAAATCACGTGTCCCATAAAATAGATTTTAATCAAGTATAAAGGTTAATGGTGAAAACCCCAGTTTTAATACATCACCTGTGAATATTTTAAATTCTACAAAGAATCAGTTTTTCGGATTCTGACTGTAATTGACTTTATTCCGTTAAAATTGCGCTTAAAGTTCTTCACACGTCGCACATTTGCTCTCTCGTCGCTACTTTAAAAGAAAAGCGGTTATTTTAGATTTCTTATATTATATTAAAGCCATTTATCCACACTATTTTATAGAAAATAATTTTTTAAAGACATATCAAATCTTTGGCCACCATTAAATCCCTTTAATCTCCTAAAACGTTTATTTAGCTGCCTGAATGTTTTCATTTCAGCTCCTAAACTCCATCAGTTTCTCTTTCTTTCCGCGCCAACAGCAGATCTGATCACAAACCTCGACTAATTGTCGTTGAGGGAAACGCGGTGCACCTGTGTGAGGCCTCGGGCTGTATATGTATGTGTGTGTGTTTTCTGCTCTCGGAGCAGTTTCAGGGGCCCAAAACACAGCGCCAGGGCCACATCTGTTTCTTATTCGGAGTTCGCGCAGACGCAGCGCTGTCCAGGACGATCACAAGACTCTTCACATCTCGTGTAGGTGTTGTCCCAAAAACAGACAGAGGCGATCTGAGCCTCCTCAGACCGCTCGCTGAGACCTTCAGGGCTCCTTGCAAGTTGAATGTCAAACTGCTCCCCCGCCTAAACAATCCCAGCAGTGTGGCCTGCTGCATTTACTGGAATGCTTTACTTAAAAACAGTCATTTTTTCTGCTTTGCGTCCACCACATTTCACAAGAAAATACTGTTTTTCTTTCTCTTTTTTTTTCTACAGCTATAATTTCTTCACAGCTTTCATGGGATAAAAGTGAAGCTGGCAGAAGTGCCACACAGCTGCAGAAAAACAAAGCCCTTAAAAAAAGACCTCCCAATAGTTAGACATGAAAGCTGCTTGATAATTCATGAACAAAAGGAAATAAATACAACAGTAGAGGAGGCCATGCATCCTCTTTCATGACAAACATTTATACCCTCACTTGTGAAAGATTTGATATTGCTCAGAAATGTAAATCATTTACAAGCTATTGACAGTAAATAACCCATAATAATTAATATTAATGTAAAATATAAAATGTTTTCGGCCTCTGTTTACATTTAATTAGTTATGAGGATGTGAAAGAGCCATAGGGACATTAACTAAATCACAAAATAATATAGATGTTGGTTTTTCAAAATAAGTGAAGAGTGCAGTTATGAATGCCACATTGTCTAAGGAAACAAAAAACTGGTGAATAGAAGATAGTTTAAGAAAGAAAAAAACATGTCAGTGGGTCTGAATAACATCTGTCAGGGGTGAGTAAATCAGTACTACCATGTTCTATTACTTTGGTGTCACTCAGGACAGATGAGAGACGCCTGACAGCAGATCTGTGGGACTCTGGGCTGGGGGGGGGGGGGGCACGCTTCCTGCTGAATAAAAAGAGCATGGCGTGCTTGCAAATAAAAACCCTGGAAAGACGAAGCAAGCAGAGAGAAAAGTAGACGATCTGGCACTTAATACTTACCCAAGTATCTCAGCTGCAGAATCTGCTGCTTTCATTGGAGAAAAGTATCACAAGAGCCAAGTAGCAACCAGAGTTTATACTTTTATTATCATCCTTGTAGCCCTTATCAATCTTTTCATGTTGCAGTAGAAAACAAACATCTAAAAATGTCTGACTTCATGATAGCAAATAGATCATTATTACATAATAATAATAATAATACAAAAAATCCAATCCTTATCAATTCTTCATTTTTATATTCCTTTTGGTCATCTTCTAAAGGAGTGAAATTAATCTTTGACACACAAATTAATTCAAAAGATACCCAACAAACTTGCCTTCTATAAATTATGACATGATCAGTGTTCAAAGGTAGAAGGCATTTATACCGTGTGAAAAAACAAAACAACACAAAACAAAATCAAAATGGCATAATATGAGAAACAGACACCAGACTCAAAGGCAACGATTGTTTCCCTCTAACACCGTAACACAGAAGAAAAGGACACAATCACTTCATCTGGAAAAGTCATAAAGGTAGAAATAAAGAATAAAAAAAAAAAGCCCCGCCACTGTTGGTCTTAGTGGCAGAACTCTGGAGTGCTCTAATATCTCCATCATATCTGGAGGGACTGACATATTTGGCCTCAGGCGTTGGGATTTTGCCTCATTAGGTCGACGTCTGCATCCACCATCTCCTTCACCAGCTCCTGCACAGACGTCATCAGATTTAAACAGGAAGCCATTAGAAAAGACGGCTTTCTTTAATGGAAATGACTCAAACAAACACAGCAGAGTCAGTCAATGTAAAAATCCTCATCTGTTTGTCGGGACTGCGGTTTAAAATGGGACAAAAATAAATGATTACTCAGACTGTTTTTGACACGGTGAGATTCATGGTGTACCTCATAATTAATATGATTTATGTACAGTAAATATATTTATTAAGCATTTTTCCTTAGTTCTTCTCACTTTTTAAGATTAATCTGATTTTCTTTTTGTCAAAAATTACACCAAAATCCACCATCAGATGTCTTATTTGATCACAAGTTAGAACCTTTTTTTTAATCATTATTATAGAAAAAGTCAGCAAACTGCTTCGTCTTCTTTTATTCCACAGAAATGTAATTCTTCAAAAAAACAGAAATAGAAATAATTATTAAAAAACTAAGTAAAACAAAAAAACCTGAAAAAAATACATGAGTAATTATAAAAATACAGACAAACAAATTTCATATAATAATAATCCCAAGTGAATAGTTTATGAATAAAATAAAATAAAATGAAATAAAATAAAAACTAATGATTTAAAGCCATTTTAAATCAAAACTTTTGCATAAATTAGTCACACTAATGCATTTTTCATTAATTTCTTTTTTCATACATGGATTTTTATGCACTGTTTTTGGGATATTACAATTTCCCTCAGGGAATAATAAAGTACTTTTCATTTCATATTAAAAACATTCTATTATTGGGATTATATGATGTATTTCAGGATGGGGTTTTGCTTTGCTTTGCTTCGTTTCTGGACTGAACGGTCTCTATACAGCTTTGTAGATCTTCTGTTGTTCTATTTTAGAATAATTTTAAGTAAAATTTATATAAACTGAAAACAGACATTCCCAATATCTGGTGACTGAGGATCTCTGTAGTGAATAAAAATCCCTGTTAGAGTTAAAAGTATGTTTTTCTTGTAAGCAAAGGGCTCTTTTTCCTCTTAAAATAACAAAAAACAAACAAACACACACATTCCCTTTGCTGTTATATTTGTGTCGGGAACATTATCCAGCCCGATGACGTGAAACGTACCTCAAAAGTCACCTTTGGCTTCCAATTCAACCTCTGATAGGCCTTGCTGCTGTCACCTTGCAGGTAGTCCTAATGAAAAGGAAGGACATGAACAAGGGAAAAGGAGAAAGGAAGGGAAAGAGAGAGGGGGAGAAAGAAAAACAAATCATCTGTCATGTCTGATGTGATGGCTGAGAGCAGGACGGTCCAGCTGATGTGTCCTTCTGATATGAAGACGCGTTGGATTCAACTCTGCGTCCACACTGTGTTCAACCGGACACGAGAGATGGAGGGTGATGATTACTTTCTCTCTCTCTCTTTCACACAAACTATCTCCTGTCTTAAGGGAAAAAAAGGTCACAGAGTCTCGCTGGCCATCAATCCCCCCTCTCGGCTCCCCACCTCCGATCTGTCCAGACAGCCCTCGTCGGTGCCAAAGCATGATGAATTGTGGGACTCTGGTGGTGTAACCCTCAGCCCAGGACCCGCCTCTCACCCTGCACCCCCCCCCCCACAACCTCTACCTCATTTTCCCCCCCTGTTGTGTTTTGCACTGGGTTCAACATTCAGTGAGACCCTGCTTCAGACCACCAAAGAGACAGAAAAGGAAAAAAAAAAAACTCTTTCTTTGTACGTCTGGTTTTAAAGCTCCCCGTCTTTCTCTGACTTCTATTTTTGTCTCCGTATTTCTGGGGATTTTTCATCTGTCACTCATCTCATGTGTTTGTGTCAGAAACATTTATGTTGGCTTCAGGAAATATAACAAAACAAAGAGGAAAATCTTTTTTTCTTAACTGATACGGGATGTTTATTAATATTAAAGCTAACTCCAAAATCAACGACTTTCCTGTGTAGATCTAAATAACTTAAATATCTTAAACTATTACTTATAAACACAATCTTTAATAGAACGGACCATCATATATGTTGCCTGTCCAGAAGTATGAGGACATTAAAAAATAAAAAATCCATTTCACGACACTTTTTGTTTGAATTTATTCTTTCACACGAATAAAATGTACGCTGTTATAATTCTCTGCATCAGACAGAACATTTATTCCCTGCACTAGATAATGTACATTATAGCACTTTTAAAGATGTTTTTACTTATTTTCTTTAACATTTATCTATCAATTCAATTTTCAACCAGCTCTACATGTGTGTTTTTACTCTGTTCATTTGTCTTTGTGGTGATTCGCTCCAATATCAGATAAACTAACTACAAAATTATGATAAAAAAAAGCAATAAATTAAGGATAAATGCCATGCATTTGAACAAAAGACCCACAGGAAATGTTGCACTGGATGAGATTCAGAAGACAAGATCCAGCATGTGCACATTTTGTTCATATCTCACATAATGACGTAATCATAAAGGCAAGGATTTTAAAGAGGACGCACATAGAATATGCGATGATGTGAGTCATTCTTCTCCATCATATGTTCTCAGTATTATTTAGATGCGTTGAAGCATCAACCAGGACCAAAGTTTTAAGGGTTATTTAATCGGCTGCTGCTGCTCAGTCCCACCAGATTTGGGATTTGTTTTCACGCAGCAGTAACATCATGGGTGAAGGTCGAGCGCTGATGTTGGGTGGTAAGGCCCGGCTAACGCACCGCATTACAGTTCATCGCAGAGATGCTGAACAGTGCTGAGATCACGGCTCAAAGCAGATGAGTGCTGCAAGAAATCTTTTCCTTTTTTTTTTTTTTTTGCATGACACCCAGGCCACGTTTAATCCGTTCAGACATATGACTTTGGTTAAAAGAGTCCTTTAAAACCTGGAAATCTAGAAACTGTCCAGTTAAACTTTTTATTTCTCAGACTTTTCGTTGATGGCTTCAGGCTTGAGAGGTAAAAACGACATCAGCGCCGCTCCAGGTCAGAAGGGGTTAAACTGAGAAAAGTTGAAGGTTGCTATTATGTAAACTGTCACTGCATGCTGTAGTTCTGCACACTTTATATTTCCATTAATTGGAACTGGAGTGCTTAACAGAAACGATGAAAAATAGCCCCGACAAAGTGTAAAAAAAAAAAAAAAAGAGAGGGGTGTTGTTATCTGGCGCTGAACCTCTTGAAAACGTCTTTTCTGGGTGATCTTATTACAGAGGAACGCACACAGCAGCACTGGCATAGTTCAGCCTTTTAGAGAGCAGGGACCCACATCTCAGAGAGGCTCCACAGTGTTTAATCACACTCTTCTGATTACACACAAAAGGCAAGAGCACCGAACACACACAGAGGGAACAAGTACAGGCCGATTCTGGCTCTGACGCTGTTCAGTTTAATATTATCCGACCCCAGCTGAAAACCTGGTTCAATTCCGGGTGAGCGGTCGTTTTTATTTTTAACCAGCACATGAAAGGCCATTTTCTCCCCGTCTGCAACAGCAGGACAAACAGCTCTTTCTCATGTGAGCTGGCTCTGTACATTACTCACATCCATATCTGGCTCTGAAGCCATAACTGGAAACATTTTCAGACTAATTACCTACAGCAATGAGACATAATTTATCATGGTGCTGGATGTAATTATTATAGGGTGACTTACTCCACAATTACATTAAATAATCCACTTGCTTCATAATTATATTGATTAAGGTTTGTAATGGAGAACATTTCATAGCTGGCATAAAAGAAACAACTGGTCTCCTCACGAACAAACGCTGGTTTAAAGCCGAGGCCGCTACTACACCTGCTTTAACATTTATTTGGCACCGTGACAGTGTCTTATTGGCTGTTTGGTAGGAGTCTTGTTTGAACTGAGTCAATTACAGATGTAAAAACAAATGAAAGAAAACAAAAGCAAGAAGTTTGGAACGTTGCAGAGAAATGAAAAAAGATTCTTGGAGTTGCTTTTTCCTTGTTGTCCCATCTGCATGCATTTCATATGTAGGTCAGATGAACTGAAACAAACTCCCTGCAGCTCCCTATTGAAGAAATACAAGACGACACCAGGAGTGAGCTTCTGGAGACAAACCCAGCTTACAGTGGCGAAAGGACTTCAACTTACTTATTTGGCTAGTGGCAACTAAATGCACTGTTAGGTTTGGAGATCGTGCCATCTATGTGTCTATTATCTGAAGTCCAGGCCCCCCAAATCAAGCTTAATCTTTCCAGTTGAAGTCTTTCCCTTGTACTTTTGCAGAATTCTACAAAGAGCAGCGCAGAACAACAGCATGGCCATAATCCTTTACAAACCAACTCAAAATGACCTAACCGTAAAGCTAACTGGAAACTGAGAGGGGTGATGGAAACACAGAGCAGCACAACTTCTTTTTGTTGGCTGCTGGGATACTCTCAGCTGCACTGCTGAATGTTAACAAATTTCAGCTAAACTATCGTTGACCCAGATCTGGAGAGAGCCTCCTTTACAGCCAACTAATGTGACTGATCGCTCGGCTGAAAGTAAAGAAAGTTTACGACCGAGATTCACTTTTCAATCCTCTGACTTTTCACAGATGATGAATAAAGGCACTAAGAGGCGAGGCTTGACATGTGGGCTCAATTTAGAGCTATTAAAATATTCAAATCCAGATATTAGACTCTACCGAGCTACAAACTAGTGTCATATGAGGTTTTTTGGTTTAATGTTCAGTCTCCGTATAACCTGGATCTGATCAATAACACTGTGTTCTTTTGTGCTGCTGGGAGCCAGTTTCATCTGACATGAGGCTAATATCAGCTGAAGGTTTTATTAACTTCTGTATATTCCATCATCTATGCACTTACAGAACTTGTGCAAAAATCTGGGATCAAAAATGGTTACACTACATCAGATCAAGCTTTCAGTTTAACCAGAGACAGCTTTGTGCAGGAATAATGGTCTTAAGATTTAATTGTCTTAAAACTTTCTCAGCGCTTGGTACATATGTTTTCATAGGATAACGTATCAGAAACTGTCATGAATGGTTCTTATTCACTTCTTATTTTCAGAAATAAATAATAACTTATATTCAAGATATATATTACGCCTTTAGTACTTTTAGCGCTAGGATCTTTCAGTCTTACGGTCTGATGTCCTCCAATTATTAGACAAAATACTCAGTTAATGTCTGAAAAAGTCAGAATTTTTGTACATGAGCCACATTTTGACCAAAAATCAAAGTGACTTTATTTCAAAAACTTATATATTTCTTCCCACAGAGGTTTCTTCAATTAAGCTTAAGCTAATTAGTCTGCTGAAGTGGGAAAAATCAACATGTGTCCTCACAGCTGACCATAGCACACACACAGGGAAAAAAAGGCAATGTCCTTCAGCTGCAGTTATTAAAAATATGGCAATGTGGCACCTTAATACAGGATTGTGCCAAGATGTGCGTTTGTTTTATTTGTGCTTTATGATCTAAAATGATGAAACTTATTAAATCTCTCTTTGTTCTGATGATTGCTGCTTTATCTCCCCTTTCCTTTTAAGCTGGTTTTGACCATCCTTGCTCTTCCTCTCTAACTACTTAACTGCATTTTATGAGTGATGGTGGAAATTAAAGGTGACATGACAGACACAGGATGGTGGGAAAACGACAGTGGGAAGTAGCTGTTAAGAGCTGCAAGCCCCACCCTGAAAGAAGTGAATATTACCTATAAGGGTTGGTCCTTTTTTCCCCCCCTTTCAGCCCCTTGATCTTGGATTAGTCTTCAAAACTTAAGTCTCTCAGGGAATCTTTCATTAAGACAAGCCTCATATATGAGAGTGTAGAGGACATTTAACACCAAGGAACTGAAAGAAGTTACCATTTCACTACCAAATTTTCAGATCATACACTAAAACCAACATGAAAGAAATAAACAACACACAAGGCTGACAGGAGAAATAAAAGGTTATGCTCTGTATTAAAAATCATCATCTTTGTCACCATAGTTGTCAAGTCAGATCTCTAAAATCTCTGTCCGAGTATCGCAGAAGAACATCTGTTGAAATCAGATTCTTGTCTGCTAACTCTGCCTTCTTAGCACACAACCACATAGTTAAGCATCCAGGAAGTTAATCCAGCATCTGGTCTTTCTCAACCAGGATTTCTGCAGGTGACAGACAACCTACCCCTGGAAGATCTGCCTGCGCAGTGCCGCTCAGTGAAATCAAACCTGATACCAAACTGCTAACGAGAGGGTTCTGCGGCCGAGTGAACTCACCCCAAACAGAGCATGTAGCGAATAATTCAACATGAACTACTAACAGATGGAGGCACAATATAATCTTCATATGGATCCGATTTGGAACCAAATCCAACATTTTGGTACATCCTGTTTAAAGGATCGTTTTGCCCGTGTCTGAAAATACACAGCAGCGAGGATAACAAAAACTGGTGAGCAAAAGCTGAAAATGAGCCGTGACAAAATGTGTCCCTCAATCTGTGAACTTTAGGCACTTTTTTAAAGATTAAATGTCAACATGATCAGCACCCACATCACATCTGACACCATGGAAGAGGCTTCTGAGTGAGCACCCAGGTCTCTGAGGGCAGGGCTTGGCAGACTAGTATCCGGCAGAATTATTCAAATGTTACTTCACTTTCTCAAGACTGTCGGTAATAATGTGTCCATACATTTCAGTAAATCTCTGGAATATTTCCCAAAAGGAAAATGTGACTCACAATCCCATCAGTTGGTTTGAGATGAGTAAACCTGTTATGCACCACATCGATGAGTGATAAATAAAACCAGTGAGACCAGTGGTTGCCTACAAGATACGAAGATGCAAATCAAACCTTTGCACCACCAAAAGATGTTTTCTTTTCTTTCATGTAAGCCATGTTTGAATTAATGTATATTTTCAGTGAGTAGTGGCCATGTTTAGCCTATTTATACAAGTGTGTCCTACAAGCTAGTTTACAAAAAAAAGTGAAACCAAAGGGTTTATTACAAAAAAATAGATAACCAAAAAAATAACGATTTGATAATCTATCCATTTTCTGTCGCTTCCTGGGACTTTGGTCACCGGGGGCAACAGTTTCAGAAGAAATCCCCAGACCTTCCTCTCCAGCTCTGAGGTGTTCCCACGCAAGCTGAGAGATCTCTCCAGAAAGTCCTGCATCCGTAAAGCCTCCTCCTGGCAGGGCATGTCTGAAGTACCTCCCATGGAAGGTTTCCAGAGGGAATCCTTACCAGATGCCCACACCACCTTAACTACAATGCAGAGGAGCAAGGATTCAAGTTTGAGTCCCTCTGGGGTGACTGGGCTCTTCACCATACCCCGTTGTAAGAAGCTCATTTTGGCCATTTGCATTAATGATCTCATTCTTTTCAGTTGATAGTTGGATTGTAGATTCACTAGTAAATTAACAGCTTCACCAAAACAGAATTGAACAATGTCTGCATAACTGTAGATGCTGCCCCAATCCGCCTTCCTATCTCCTACTCCATCAGTCCCTCAATCATAAAGAAGACCCTGTGATTCTAAGACTCCTCCACTTGAGGCAGCGAATCACTCCCGATCCAGATTAGACATTCTAGCATTTTCTGACTGAAGCCCGAGAACCTCTGATGACTTGGAAGTGCTAGTGTTTTCATCTTGGCAGCTTCACACTCAGCTGCAGGTCACCCCAGTGCTTGCTGGAGATCTCTGCTCAATGAAACCAGCAGGCCAACATATTTACAAAAAGCAAAGATGAAATACTACGCCAATCAAATTGGAAAACCTTTATGGGCAGCAATTCTGTCCAGGAAAGCTATAAACTGAATGCATGACAAAGGGCCCTGGTGGCAACATGCACACGAAAAAGTCTGACTTACTGTCGGCAAGTATGTCAAAAGAACTGACTGGCTTGTATCAACGGTGTGATACCATATATTTCTGAGGCAGCCCCCAATCATAAACTTTCTCCATGTCCACAAAACACATGAAGATTGGTTGGACAAAGTCCCATTCAAACTCCAGTATCCTTGCAAGAGTAAAGAGCTGGTCCAGTGTTCCAGGACCAGGACGGAAACCACATTGCTCCTCCTAAATCTGAGGTTTGATTGTCTGCCAAAGTCTTCTCTGCAGAACCCTGGTATAGACCTTCTCGGAAAGGCTGAAAAGTATGAAAGTGTGATCCCCTCTTGTTGGAACACATCCCTTGGACTACCCTCATCTGCCAATTCAGGGACATTGCCCCCAACATCCACACAATGTTGTGCAGGGGTATGAATCAAGACAACCCAACAAGATTCGGGGCCATAAGGAACTTTGGGTGAATCTCATCCACTTTGAGCTCTGCTGGGTTGTTAAACTCCAGTGACCACAGTTTCAGGGAAAAGTGAGTCCCACCCAAACTCCACAGCCACTGCTACCATTATGGAAGGCATATCATTTGGGTTGAAAAGATCCTCACACCCTTCCACCACCAGATTATATCCACTGCTGAAGTCAGCAGCACTCCAGCTACACTGTGTGTGATGTGCCATCAATTTCTTTTAATCCGATGGAAAATCATGATCCACGGTCTCAACAAACTTTTGCCAATTCAAAGTGTTTTAGCTTCAAATGTCTGCAATATACTCTGCGAGAGTGAGACTCTCATCTGCAGGAACCATGGTTGAGACAGACCTGATTCTTGAGCTTATCAGCGTGGACATGGTCGCTTCGGTGTATTTCATCTTAAATATATCTTTTATTGAATATGATGTTTTATTTTAATAAAAGAAGAACAAGAAATGAGGAGCTTGATAATGTAAATAGATGGAAATATTTGGGGATCTAACTTGATTGTTTTTAAATATGTTGATAAATAAATGAATGGATGAATAAATACTGTTGAAATAAAACTGTAAACATGAGAAGCCATTTTTGAGACTCAATGTATACTACTCACAAAGAGTTATGGATACTTTTGGTTGAAATTTACAGAAAACTTAATAATTTCATGCTAAACTGATATTATAATTTGAATGTAGGGCATTTAAGAAGAATTATCCAATGGTAATACCTTCATCTCAAACCATTTTTAAATAGAAAAGCTTAGAACAGTGGTGGGTGTCTAGGACTGTTTAGGTACAAGTTGTCACCGAACCAGAACATTAATGGTTTATTTCTGGTTCAAAAACTTCTTTTGGATTATTTTTGGTAGTTAATTACCTTGTTCGAGAACAGTATGTTCTGCAGTAAGTACTTAAAGACTGAACAGTTGCACATGTGCATTCAAAGGTTTAGAGAAAGTTCCCCTATAGAAGTAATAGTACATTTTAGGTTCATTCTGACAACATGCAAAAAGCAGAATATCCCTCACTTTTTCTGATGTTGAATATTGCATAATTAGTTGGGTTTTTTTAGAGGTAAAACAGCAATTAAACCAAAAGAATCACTTTAAGAAAGCCAGAAAAGTCTGATGAAAAAAAAGTTCAAATCTTTTTTGCAAACACATTTAATTCTTGCATATTTAGGTAAAGTTTGGTCTCTTTCTATATTTTTACACTATATTGTTTTATCTTATGTATAGAGACTTGCTTTGTTTCTATTTGTACATGTTTTTTTTTCTACACATTTCTTGGGAAGACAGATGCAACTATGCAAGTATACATCAGAAATCTTTTAACTATGTTTCATGAACATTTTCTGGACCAACTAAAAGAAATATATAATTTGTAATGGAGTCAAATGTTAAAATAAATAAATTCAAGTTGTTTTGAGTTTCCTGTTTATTGTATCTGTTGCACAGAACAGAAAAAAAGACAAAACATAGAAGGTTTCAGGCCAAACCAAAGACGAAGACTGCATTGTTTCTTAGGATCTGCAGTGTCCTGAAGTAAGTGGCCTATTCTCTTTTCCTACAGTTTCCCTGATACTATACACTATAATAAAGACTAGAAGCCATAAAAACAATCCTCAGAAATGTAGAAGTGAGAGACAAATAGAGTGCGATCATGGTCCATAAAGCACACAGGCAGTAAAAGGCCCTCAGAGCAGGCATTTAACGCAAAGGAATTCTGGTATCACTGCAAGGCCTTTCAATAAATCACGCAGCACATGGGCTGACCCCAAAACACATGAGGGCACATGCAAAAACATGTAGCAATGTGTGAACACATACACATATACAAACAACAACTATATGTAAGGACGTGCAAAAAGCTAAATGTCCCTAAACTGCATTTATTTTTCTTCTGACTGCAAGTCTACCCACTTACGGGAGACAGATCAAACATTCTCCAGAAAACGACTCTCTTTCCTCTCCCACTCTCTGAAGGCTGCATGCTGGGAGACTATGATGTGGTTTTGGAAGTCCAGTAGCGTCTCTGGTATTTGTACAGTAGTGGACATGAGGCTGCGAAGACAGACTTCAAAGAAGATCAGATAAAGCGTCCGAGAACGCTGTGAGAGCCTGGAGCCCACGGTCTCTCTGTGTCCCCTGCAGACCCAGATGTCCCAACCAGACCCAGATGTTCCGATCTTTGACCTTGTTGGGATTTTTGACGGAAGAACTCGGCCCTGATCCTGCGCTTTTTATAACCGGGATGAAATGCTGCTGGTGCAATGATGACGATGCGAAGGCGGGACGAAGAGGAAAAGCAGTTCGCTGTCCTGCTCTGACGTGGCTATCTGTCGGCACGAACGCAAAGGCTGATGTATTCCCACTGCCAACAGGTGTGTGAGCTGCTGTGTGTGTGCAGGTGGGGACGTACTCACAGCAGAAAGAGAGAACATCATCATTCACTGGCTGCTTGAACCTACAGCCACAAATCTGTCACTGGTCAATTTCTAACGCACCTCCGCCTGCATCGTCTCAACTTATCGCTTCCTTTAAAGCACAAAAGGCCCTCAGTTTCAGCTGGAGGGAAGTGAGGATGGAGGGAGCGGTGAAATTACAGACTTATGTGCAACAATAGCTGTCTGTTTTCTCTAACATTACTAAATTATCATACTTACATTACAATCTTTACAACCTGCTTTTGCAATAGCTGGTCATGGGAGAAAACGATAATTTGGGTCCAACGCAATGTAAGCACAAAAACCCGAGATAAATATAGCAGTGTTTCTCAATCAGTGGGAAGGATCCTTCAAATACATGATCCTGAACATCATGGTGAAAATAGTCGGCACATAAAAATGTCATTTCCTGTCATTAACAGATTGGATAATTCATTATTTTGTTCATTTATTGTGTTAAAACCTGAATGACAATAAAAGGACAAAATGCATACAAAGAAATGATATTACATGCATTTTTAAAATATTTTTTTCTTCCCCTGTATGTTGTTTGTTGTATTTATTACTGTGATCCTTCTTGACTGGGGCACTTTTGGAAATGAGATTTTAAATATTAATATTTTTTTACTGGTTAAATAAAGATTAAATAAATAATAATTGGTGAAAAGCTGATGCTACAACAGCTTTACAGTTATTTTTTTTCTATTTACACTTTAGATTGCTTTGGCAAGATAAACATCACAGCAAAGAATTCATAAAACTTGGATTTCTGACACCCCAGCCTATTTTGGATTTTTTTCTACACTTATCTAAATGGAGAAGGTAAATAACAGGAATTCTGAGACTAATGTGCATGTATAGCCACATGTGTACTGGTCAGGAAACTCATAAACACCCTCTTACATCTGGCTTTTGAGTGCAAAGGAAAATGATTTAGTTGGGATTCAGTGTAGTGTCAGAAATTTGGAATAGTCCCGGATATTTATTGGCTACGCCCTGATCTGTATTGATAAGACTACAACATTCAACTGTTTTCTCACAGAGAATGCTGGACTTGAGGCTAAAAGAGTGGACTGAGCTCACTTTTCTTTACAGAAAAACACTGTTGACGATTGTAACGTCTCACTCTGAAACTGAGAGGAACAACTTATTGACAAAAACAGACAAAATTGATCAATTTTAACTGATTGCAAGACACCCAGCAGCACATTCCCATGCCTGCTTTGTGAGCTAAAGCCCATTTTACAGTAAAAAATAATTATTTAAAAGTCTAAAAAGAGCTGTGCTTATCAGAAATTGTGGTCTAACAGATTGCAGGATAGAGTGTAATGCCATCCTTTCATCCTGTCATAGGTACAGGCTTGTCCCCTGGGGAGGTGTGTTGGTAGTTACTGGACTGGTTCTGAATATAGTTATAGCCCTCAGAATACAGTGGATAAACACGCTACCACTGGAAATGGGAAAGGATTTAATCTGCTTATGTTGGCAGCTGTACCCGCATTTAAACAACTGTTTAAACACGTACATTTGGTTTAAGAAGAACAGATGAGACTTTACTTGGAACAGAGCATCTTAGCTTTAACATAAACACTATCAGATGAAGCAAAGCTGACCCTTCTTTTATTCTTTGCAGTGAATAATGAATCATTAAAAATAATCTGGAGTCATTCAGACCAGTGGTTTACAATTGTAAGTTGTAAACACTGGAAATGAACACTAGTTCAGGTCTGCATTATAACAGATAATCTGACTTTGACAGCTTAAATAAAAGAGATTTAACACCGTTTTGTCTCTTGTTCCCCACCGAGGTTAATTTGATGGAATTTTGTGACTGTCATGTTTTATATGTTCTGCACAAACTTGTTCTGGCTGTTTTTGCACAATAAATAGAGTCAAAGCCAAAGAAAACACAGCTTTTCTAAGGCAAATTAGATCATTTCAGCTTAATTCTAAAACATCTCACTTTCACAAAGTCCCAAGATTTCTTAGAAAGCTAAAATATTGCACAATCTGTGTGTCTCTTTGACTACACAAACCAGTGATTTTACATTTATCATATTTCAGCAAGCCAGTTAAACATCAACAGAGTAAATGAACTGTGAGCTGCTGTGTCTTTGGGAATCTAAGACAGTTATTAGCCCCTCCCAGTTAGATGTCAAAGGTCAGGTCCAGTGTGTCTCTTTCTATGTGTGTGTTTGTGTCTGTGTGAGAGAGAGTTGTGTGAGTTACAGCTCAGGTTTCCTTCCCTGACTCCCCATGCAGCTTGGCCTCCACACAATGTGTTAAGTGACCTCTAAGGGGTGGCCCTGTCACCCTGATGAGTATGTAGACCACTCATGTGAACACACACACACAGGGAAACACTGACATGTACAGGAGCCTAAAATATGTAAAAGGATACACTCAAAGACCATTAGATGTGGAACAATGCAAGACACATACAGCAAAAAAACAAAAAAAAAAAACAAACAGGAAACAATTAGCAGAAAAGCAGGAAAGTATGAATCTCCACAGGAAAGTAGTAAAAAGTCACTTTGATATAAAAAAACAAAACACAACACCCCAAAACTGCCACTTCCCTTCTGTGTCCATCCCTCCTCTGGCTCGGCTGTGTTGATTGCTCTCCATCAGTGCTCATTAAAATTCCAGGGGTAGCCTTGTGATAAATATTTACGCGGCTGAGGACACACTCCACACACACTCCAAACACACTAGAAAGGCTGGATCTGAGTGCCGATAGTGTTAAGTGCCCAGAGGCTCTGGTGGACGTTGCGGCGGTGGAGAGCGATCCGCAGCCTGCTGTGCGGTTGTATACATGAGGCGTTTACTGTCGAGATAACTGGAGGAGGGCAAAGATTTACGAGCATTAATCGAGGCGAAGTTTGTGTTTCTGTGTTTGTGTCCGTGTCCAAGGATAATCTTTTAACGTGTGAAGTTTATGGAAATGAAGAGGAAAGCATTGCACGTTTGCACATCTGGATCTAAATGCATTTGCAGACACACACACACACACACAGAATGTAACCACGGCGGAGCTGGACTCCTCACTACTGTTCCACAGAGCTGTTGCCGACCCCCCCCCGTCTTTTCCTCCTGTATTCTATTATTCCTGTGGACGGGAAACGGATCATAATTCCTGGAGTCAGCAGAAAGCTGCAGACTGAGAGATGGAGGGAGGGAGGGTATAGGGAGGGGAAAAAGACAGTTGCAGGGGGCTCAGGTGACTGCTCACTTCCACTGAGGTCAAACTGAAACAGTGCAGTTAAGTCATTTCCAGAGAAAAGTGAAATGTGTGTTTAGTCTGTTTGCGCAATTGTATAATAAAGCTTGAATGAAGAAGTGCTTTGTGCAGTAAAGCCTGTGTGTGTGTGTGTGTGGTAGGTGTGTCTAGCATATCTACGAGCCTCTGGGTGTTTCATATTTCATAAGACATCAAAAGCCAACTTAACTCTTTTTCTATAAACAAGTTTTAAACAACATTCTTTAACGTGATGCCACAGAAAGAAAGGGACCGAACAGCAGAGTGAAAGAGAGATAGCCTGAGAGGAAAATGTCATCCAGTCTTATCTTAATTATGTTGAGTAATCTCAGTAAAGCACTGGGGGGTCCGTCTAGGCTTTGACACCCAGCCTCAGTGCTTTTGTACAGATGAAAGCTGTTGATCAGCTTATAATGCTATAAATGTTGGAGAAAACTCTGGAAAACTCCTTTCAGTAGCTTTGGCTTTTGGTTTGAAATAACAGGAATGTTGCTCATACTAAGGTAATTTGTAAAAAAAAAAAAAAAAAAAATATATATATATATATATATATATATATATATATATATATATAAAAAAAAA
>JAOXYM010000015.1:2701254-2721256 GCA_028567055.1 Leptatherina wallacei
ATATATATATATATATATATATATATATAAAAGAAGTTCTCAAATTTAAAGACCAATTCTTAAAAACAAAAATTCTCACTGCAGTCTGAAAAGGACAAACAATGCCCCTGGTGGCAGGAAAGCGTCACATGTCAGTGCTTGGGCTGCAACACCTCGGCCAATTCTGACTTTTTCTCACCAACAGCTGCATACATTTCTTTGTTTTAGACATGCATACAATCATTACAATCCTAATAAGATCATCCACATGGATAAAAAAATATACTGACAGCCGAATCCAGAACTTTAGGCTTCAACATAGCTAATAAACCAGACTGTACAACCATATTTAATATATATTTGACACGCAAAGAAATGCGGGAGTTATGAAAACAACACGTCTCACCCACTTATGACTCAGCTCTCTGTAAAAAGTAGCCTAAATAATATTAGGCAAGTTGCTTTCTGTCGTTTTAGTTACTGTTCTCTTCTCTTCTAGCTTGCTTCTTACAGACAAAATGGGTATTACTATCATAAAATCCTCCACTGGGATGTAATCATCATCTTGGTCTACTGAAATTGGAAGTTTCAAGCAGCTGACTGCCTGTATGGGAAGTAAATTAAAGCTTACAGTCTGCACGTGAGGCATTTAGGAGGCATCTATACATTTGGTTTCAGACAAACTGTACCAGAAAAAGCACTCTAGTAGTAATGATCAAAATGTAATTAAATGTCAAATTAATTGACTGAGATCAAAAAGAAATTTCGATAATGTTCTTCATTAACAATAAAAAATTAATTACAAATATTACAGAAAAGAACTCATATAAAGCTCATCTTGAACTTCTTGCTGATGATATTTGACTTTCTGGACTTTGCAGATCGAATCTTTTGGCGTAATGAAATGAAATGAAAAATGAAAAATACTTTATTTATCCCTCATACAGGGAAATTATTGTTGTAGCAGTTTTTTTTATTTATTTTTTAAAATAAATCAAATGTAATAATCTGGATGCTTATTGATTATCATATCAGAGCTTTTACTGATTAAATTCCGGAGTTTTGACACAAAGACTTGCATAACTTCACAAGCAAGAGATCAACTTGTTGATTTATCTAGTTTTTCTTTTCAAAATATAGGAAGTTATTATCTGAATCTAACTTATAAGCTTTTGCAATAATTTCAACCGCTTCACATTAACAACAAATTTAAAAATCTATTAGACAATGAGGCAAGTCTAAAACAACCAAAAGTTTAGGCAGATTATGTAAAGCTCTATATTTGTAGGAACAAAACATTGAGTTCAAGTGAAATGTTTGCATAATCCTTCATTGCACAGATGAACATACTGTTAGCCTCATAGCATAATTGTCTTAAGGTTTTATGGGCAGCTAGAAAGATATCACAATTTAGCCAAAATATGATTTAGGCAATTGTGTTATGAGGCTAATGGTACATTATGTAAAAATGAACCAGGAAGTCCATCTGTTTGTGAAAAGGCTTCACCATTTGCCCCTGGGAAAAGATAACCTTCCCAAATCTGGCAGTTCGAAACACATCTGACCATCGAACGCATACTTCTGTCTGATTCAGGTGAAAAGCATAACGTTAAAACTAATGTCTAAATCTGCAACTAAAAAAACAGTGGTATCAAAATTCCTGCTTTAAAGGGGATAAACTACAAAAACTCACAAATGTTTTGGCCATGCATTTTGTCCTCTTTCACATAAACATTGTAGATTTGATGTCATAGATTGCATATCACCCATTAGCCCGCATAATGTATAGACAAACACTTACTTATACACACACATACTATATAGGTTACATACCAGCCCTCATTTGGAGCAGATTAAGAGAGGATGACATGGGTGTTAGCAGTGAGGGAGAAAGATCATATGAACAACACACACCAGTAAGCACGAATGATATGATCCAGCGATACATGCGATCTAACTGAGGCTGTGGCCGAGCTTTCAGCAGCCTTCGCCCTTACAAAATTGTATTACTCAGTTTTTTGCTCCCAAAACACCATCATTAGTTTATCCTGATCATGCTAATGTACAGCCTCTTTCCTCCTCTCTGACCCGAACCAGATGCTGCTCCTTCTTTGCAACAAGTTAGGTTTACTCTGCTAAAAGTAGAAAAATATAAAATATTTTAATAGCATTAGCAGGATATAAAACATTTTTTCTAAACCTCTTTATATAAAAATTAAACAACATAATGATCATTTAATGATGGCTAGGGTACCAAAAGTAGTTTTTAAACATAGATTGTAAATAAAGGATGGACGTAGCTGCTGATTCTAAAATGTGAAGCCACTGAAGATAGCATGCATCCTCTGGTTTGGCCCTTTGGACTCCTCCGCAAAAACGTATCTACCTGGCAAACAATCTGATTAGTGGTGGAGCAAAACTGAATTTCTTGGTCCAATCAGGTGTCACAATACAATGATTTGCAAGTCTCATAAATCCATATTTTATTCACAAAGACAATATCTCATATGTTGAAAATGAGACATTTGACTATTTAGTGAAAATCACTGGCTCATCTTGAGTTTAATGGCAACAACATGTCTAAAAAAAGTTGAGACACGGCTGGAAAAAGCAACTTCTACTAAGAAGAATAACTTAAGGGAACAGGTCACAAATTGAATTATATAAAAAGAGCACCTTAGAGAGGCAGAGCCTCTTAGAAACATAGGTGAAGAAAGGTTCAGTAGTTTGCAAAAACCTGCCCATACAAATCATGGAACAATTTCAGAATGATGTTATTCAATGTATAATCATGAAGTCTGAATAACTCAGTCTTCACAACTATTTCAGAAAATCAATAATGGATGTGAGGGGCCTTTGGGTAGGTATTACTTTAAAGACAGGCATGAATCTGTCATGGAAATAGCTGCATGGGCTCAGAAACTGTCCAGAAATTGCCGTCTGTGTGCACAGTTCACTGTAGCATCCACAAATGGAGGGTAAATTTGTGTCATGTGAAGAAAAAGCCATATGTGAACGGAAACTGAGCCAAAGCTGATTTAAAATAAACTAATTCAAAGTGAAAAACTGTTCTGTTGAGATCAATCAAAATTTTAACTTCTTTTTGGAAATCATTGAAGCCATATCGTCAAGACTTAAGAGTAGAGTGACCATCTGACTCGTCATCATCGTCTTGTTCAAAAGCCTAAATCTCTGATGGTATGGGGGTGCATTAGAGCCTATGGAACTGGTAACTTCCACGCTCAGAAAGAAACAATGAACACTGAAAGGTATAATTGGAGTTTAGACCAACATATGCTGTCAGATGAGACCTTTTTCTGGGAAGGCTTTGCACATTTCAGTAAGACAACAATTACCCACATCCTGCATGTGTTACAGCAGCATGACGTCCTTGTACAAGAGTCCAGGTGCTGGTCTTTCCAGATCCTTCATCAAATTTGGTGCATCACACAAAAATCAAAAGATCCAGGATTGTCGAGAAACTAGAATCCTACATCAAACCAGAATGGGTCAACTTTTCAAACGGTGTCCCAACTTTCTTGAAATCAAGGTAGTAATCTAACTTAAACAATCAAGTCAAATAAACAAGTTACTGGCTTGAGTTTGGCTACAGATAATTTTCCTACACTCGTCTTCATAAATAATTTTCCAGAGAAGTCTTTCCTCACTAGAAAGCTGCATCCAGCAAAAATGAAAAAAAAGGAAGAAAACAAACCCAGAACTGTGGTCAAATTGCTACATAGTTGTGAATTTTAGCATTTCTGAGTAGGAATGAAGAAAATCAACAAGAATAGACAGAGAAGTAGAAGGGGGGCAAGAAGGAGGAAGAGGGAGGCTTGAATGGACATGCTCATTTGGCGTTGGGTCAACGAATTTCAATCTCTGCTCTTATGTCTATCCTTTCTTTTTGACATGGAAGGAGACGGAGGGAAAGGAAAAGACCGGCGGTGGCATTAAGAGGTGTTGGATGACATATATGGCAGACAGGAGAACAGCACTCTATAGGCTACATCTCCTCCAGAACAGCGTTTCCTCTCTCAGCAACATTCCTCATCTTATCAGCCCCAATAATCTGCCGTTCTCATCGTGCCCAAACAGGGAGAGCCAAACCTGAGAGAGTTTAATACAGAGTGAAAAGTCACTCCTTTGCTTGCTCTCTCTTACTCTCTGTTGGCTGGTGATAGAGTGATAAGATGGGGAGGAAAACAGCGAGCTGTCTGCCACTCAGAGGAAGTGGTTGCTCCATCCTGCAAACTGAGCATGCTCTAAAATCCAGGGAAGAATGCAAGCTGGGTCAAAGAATAATAGAAGGTAACTTAAACCATTTCAAATCAAGAATTTGCTTAAACTAACGATAAAAGAAGTCTCACTTTAAAAAAAAAAGAAAAGATGTTTGATGCAATGTGGCGCGGTATCAGAAAGTATTGACCGATTATGTTGCTGGCCACAACATGATGTATGTTTATTTACTTTTTCCTTTAGTTAGACGTTGTGGTTTCTACCATTTCCACTTAATGCCAATCTACAACCCGGGCAAAGCCTATGTTCATAAATGATGCATTTGGTTTTTGGCTGGATTATGTTTGACTGGGATTGCTGTAAAGATAATGGTTTTAAACTAGTAATCAATGCACCTGGTTTAAAGTTATAACATCTTATTATTTGGCATTGATCTAATAATCTATATTTCTACAATATTTGAAAAACACTTATATTATAATATTACTTGAGTTTTAATTCTGTACCTGTTAAATTGCATTTGGTAATTAGATATTACGGACTCCAACCCTTTACTGTGGCTTGGATAACTTACTGTTTTGAAAGGTTCAACCTTTTTCTGCTGGGTATGTATGCTATAACTATGTAGATTTTAATAGCTGTCAAACCATGTAAATTTACAAGTATTCTCTGGACCAGGGCTACTCAACGCGGTCCTACGAGGGCCACAATCCAGCAAGTTTTCCATGTATCGCTGCTCCAACACCCCTGACTCAAATCAATGAGAAATCATACAGAACTTGATAGGCCGTTAGATCCATTTAATATGATTCAGTTGTGTTGAAGAAGGAATACACTGAATACACTAGTACCTTCTGCCATCACCTCTGACCTCCTTATAAGCTTTTGTGGCCAAGTAAACATGAAAAGTAAACCTCATCATGCAACACATATGGTAATGCACGACATCGATGTGCCGACCAATCGGGATAAGGAAAACATAGTAACTGTATTATTTCTGAGTGTTTCGAGTTAAACATTACAGTTTTGAGCTGTGGACCAGCATCCATTTCGTAATCCAGTTGACATCTCAGCATTTCAACATTTTTGTGTTAACATCTTTATTTTAAGTTCGATTTAGCAGCTGAAGCTTTATTCACATGTGTTTTTGTACATTTTTTTATTCACCTATAAAAACAGCTGGAAGTAAAAACACATCATCTAAAACACTGCAAAAGGTTTTAGTATTGGGGGAAAACCTTGCTATGTCCATAAAAATACAACTTCATGCAAAGTAATTAAACTGATAAATGATGACATAAAAAAAAACATGAGTAACGAAATCTTAGAGGTCGATGTCAGAACCTCAATCAATAGCTGTTTAAAGACTTAATTCCCATTTTCTTCTGTATACTGTCTGTCAGCCACCTTTTACTTGTGTTTAGTTGTTACATTTCTCTTCATTTGTGCTTTAAATAGACCCTCTTGTATAATTTAGTTTCATCCTCTTCTTTTGCATGGAAATAAGACACTTGTTTTGATGCACTGACCCAGAATAACTGCATAACCATACCTGAATAATTATATTAATTAAATTTTATTTAGCTAATTTTCTGCAAATTGCATTAAAAATGATGACAAATCCAAACTGTAGCAAACATGCAATGTGTCTACAGTTTGATGGTACAACTTTAACTTAACTAAGACATCTGCCTCTTGGGTCAATCAATGCTGTGGAGGTGGGATGGAGGTCAAAATGACAGATGAGAAAGAGAAATAAATTGAGCAAGAGTGAGAACGTAGAGGAAGGGAGGGAGGAAAGAAGAGAGAAAGGAAAGGTAATGCAACAGAGCTGCCTTAGGGTTATAGGAATGTGGAGGTTCTTGAGTTCAGGAGGGTTCGAAAGAGTGAGAGAGCAAAAGAGGGTGTGTATGTGTGCGTGTAAAAAAAAAAAAAAGAAGAGACATATGAGTGTGTGAAAACTGGGGTTACTGAAGAGAGCAGCCATAGAATTAATTACCCAATCAAGATAACAAGCCAGAGAAAGACATTAGGGAGGTCAAGCTACAATTAACCTCTTAGTCTAAATCACACACATGCAAACGCACACCCACACAAAGACTATAAAATATAGCAGTAAGGGATCATTGCACAAATGCACAGAGAATTAAAGTTACTTTCTACAAGAGGTTCTAACCCACCGTAGGACCCTAATGGGTTCTTATTTGGAAGCATTTCCTGTATTCTTTTTTTTTTTTTTTTTTAGGGAGGGTAGAGTGACTCTACCTGTCCCGTCTCAGAAACTTTGGCAAAGCCGTGTTGTTTACAGTGGGATATTGAGTGAGTCGGGGGCTCGAGTGGAGTGGAGTCGGATGTGGTTCACACATTCCACCAGAGACTCAGATTACACTGCAGGAAACACCGGTCCTGCAAGACACACACTGCCTGACTCTGATTTATAAACATACTGTTCTACGGGACACACAAACTCTCAGACGCACATTAAAAATCTCAGCCACTTGCTTTGAGCCGCTGCTGAATCTTTTTCTCTTTCCTTAAAATACAGGTAACAGACACCGGAGGGGTGCTGACACAACATGATTAAGGCTAGACTGTATGCATAAATTGGTGACAAACAACAATATTCTGTCTCTAAAAGCAATTAAGTCAATCACAATGAACTCTTTATTTTGATTCAGCTGGATTTACATGATCCAGCTGTCAGCATAAATTGGCCCATTGTATACTAAGAATAATGGCTCATGAGGGACAATTCATTTCAGTAATAGTCTCGACTATCTTCATGAGAAAAAACAACGAAAGCTGCCTCTGGTTATGTGTTTCTGCTCCAGCTTACATTGAAGGAGAAAGCGAGGGAGTAACGGCAAAGCACACTATCCTCATGGGGAAACAAAAACCACCATGAAGTGCTGTTTCTGTGACTGTTGGGATTTGTTTGTAACTGTTAAGCTGTGTTGTACTTGTATAGCTTTTGTCCATTACAGGGTCCAGTAAGGTATGGCTCAGAACAGATGGAAGTCTGCAAACAACTCAACGTAGGGAGAATATATTCCTGTCATAGTGGCACTACCTGAAACTTCCAACATATGATCTTGACAAGACATAAACAACAAAGCAACGGAGGCTATTCAAGGAATGCTAAACCTGCTATACTATTTCTCTCAGACGATTGCCTCAGAAACAGAAGCAAACAGAACAAAAACAAATAGTTTGGGAGCTTCTACTCCATATTCCAACCAGCGAGACCACTATTTACTCAAAGAGCTTGCAGCTAGTTTGCTAAGAACTGATTTCAGGTGACAGCTGCTGTATTTCCTGAACTTTAAAACCTAAGTAATGGTTTTAGTGACCACTATCAGACACTAATATGCCGTGTGTGTCTAAATGTCAGATCTTTCTCAGTAAAAAAATAGTCTATCTAATCAGATGTCTGGAATGTCTTTACATCATAGTTGTTGTTCGGTTAAGTTAAATGGTGATACCTGCAAGGAAACTCTCTCAAAAACTGAGCTGTCCCAGCTACAGCTACAGTATCAGTGCTAAATACAAAGGCCTCTGCAACAGAACAAATTTTTTTTTGGCATTTCAGGTCCGGCTCTACAGTGGTTAAATTAATACTTGTCATGGATTTTTTGTGTTTTGTTTAATAACACCCTCTCTGAGCCCTGTGCTGTGAAACATGGCGTTCCACAAGGTTCAGTTTTAGGTTCACTGTTGTTCTCCACTTTGTCAAATTTTTGTCAAATAGTTTGAAATCAATTTTCATTTTTATGAAGATGATCTGCAGCTGTACCTGCCATTGGCCATTGGTGGACACACTTCAAATAAACTTGGTGCCTGTCTAGTTGCTGTTAAAAGCTTGTTTACAGCAAATTTCCTGTTTTTTTAACTCAACTAAGACAGAATTGATCATCAATGGACCAGCAACAGCATTTGTATGATTATTTTACTCCATCTTTGGATGACTGTGATATCCACTGAAGAGACAGATTTAGGAACCTTGGTGTTGTTTTTGAAAAGGAGACTTTCTTTTGAAACTCATATCAAGGAGGTCATCAGATTTGCCTTTTTTTTATCTAAGAAACACTGCTGAGAGCAGACCTGTATAAACATTAAAGCATGGCAAGATTTTATTCCATGCTTTTGCAACATCTGAATTGGACTACTGCAATGCCCTTTTATGCGTGTTACCAAAAATATAAATAAACCCATAACTATGAGGATACCACTCTGGTGTTGGCCTCACTCCACTGGCTTCCTGTTCAGGTGAGAGCAGACCCTTTTGGGTATTGCTCCTCATAGTAAACAGCATTGCACCGTCATCTGACCTGGGAAAGCTATACATACATGGACGTACATTTTTTTATTTGTGATTTATGTGATTATACTTTTGTTTTTAATTCTTCTTAATGCTTTCTGTCCCCCGCTGTAATGTTTCCAATGTTTGTATGTAAAGTACCTTGAATTGTCCTGTACATGAAATGTGCTATACAAATAAACTTGCCTTGCTTACATTGCACTCCCAAAGCTCTGGTCTATTGTCTGTCCCTGAAGTCCATAAAAAGATAATTGGTGAGAGGGGCTTTTCCTTTTGTGCACCAATGCTGTGGAACAGTCTGCCTCTCCACATCAGGCAGAGATGTTCTGTTTTTAAAGCAAAGCTTAAGACCCACCTGTTTACAAATGCAAACAGACTGAGTGGTGTTGCTTAGTTTTATACTTTAACCTGTTTTATCTTGTTTCAACTGATCTTTGTTTTAATGTTTTGGTGTTGATTCTTTAGTGTTGGACAGCACTTAGATGGAAAAAGCTTTATAAATGAAAATGATCATTATCAACACTGTAACAAGGTAATATCTGTTACTTGTGTCAATTGTTTGTTGTTTTACGATTTAATTTTCTCATCACAGTTCAATACTCAAGACAGAATATCTTAACTAATTAATGAAAATGAAAAGAAAAGTAAAGAGCAGGACCACAGGTTTAGGTTCATCCAGGGTCACTGGGGTCTGAACACTTGCCCAGATCCTCCCATCGTCTCCTGTGCATCTTACAGTCCAGCAGCAATGAAGCCACTCAGCAGAGAACTGTGGGTAATCAAGTCCAGCTGGGACGAGGGGGGCAAAGACACAAGCTGACATAACTCATCTTTCTCTCCCTCACCCTGTCAACAATTCCCTTTTTCTTCTCTGCCCTCTCTGTCTTTCCTCCTCATCTGGCAGGTTTCTCTCGTCAGGTCCAAGCATGGCCTGCTGATAGCGCTGGAATCCCCATCCCCGGATCCTCGGTGCTTCACTATCTCTCAGGCAGACCACAGTCAACAAATTACTGTAAGGTGCTGAGGATATCCATCAAGCCAAACACATCATAGTACAAATAATAGCGCAGTATGCAAATTTGGCTGGTACAGAAAGTTTTTTACAGCAAGAAATGGAGACACTGCCATGGCTTGGAGAGACCAAGCTTTCCTGCCTCGACAACAACCTTCTTTTTCTCCGTCTGCCAGCAGCTTTATCAATGTGTCTTTATATTTGTACACCTTCATATCCAAAGCGGCTCCACACTGCAGCCATGTATCTCTATTTCTCTCTGGGAGCAGTACCGGGTCAGTCTTTGGGTTGGACTGCCGAGGGGCCCAGGGTGGTTCCGCTCTGACGGTAGGAGGAAACTCCTTCAGGAAATACCAAACTGCCAGACACACACTCTCACACACACAATCCACAATCTCTCTTTCTTTTCTAGTACAAGCAGAACTGGAGTCTCTGCACAAAGTGCTCAGACGAAAACCCAGCTCTCCCCTTTCTCCGTCTCAGTCACACAGACAAAAACGAGGCGGCTGAAACGCGTAGCTGTTTCGTGAAGTCTAATATCCTCAGGTATGTCAGTTTGCATACTGAACCTGTGGCGTTACACAACACAGAGTTCTGGCTGACGGCCAGGCTTTTTATGGCATCAATTACAGCCAACTTTAACGAGTCAGCTCAATTAAACAATAAATCACTACAGAGTCAAGTTTCTGCCCCTGAGAGCCCAACCCCTCCACTCAGACTAGTAAAAGTTGATTGAGTTGTTTCCTACTAAAAGAGGGGAAAAGTTACGGATATTAGCATGCTGGAAATCAGACACCTTCATACAAGAGTTTATAAAAGTAGACACAACCTGCTGAGCTGCTGTCTCTTCAAATTACATTTTTTTTGCCACATTTTGTTCACGGCAGTTTAAACAAAGAGATGCAGTTTAAATTGCAACATAAGCAGGTAAAACCTCCCCTTCTTCGTCTTCAGATTTCTTTTGCAGAGTTCAGGTAGACAGATTGATAATAGAGATGCCTTATAAAAATTTAAATCATTCATTCCCTCCTCCCCTGACACTATTCAAATTCTATACGTGGGTGATGACGCAGCAATTCCCAACTATTTTGCATGCTTTTAACCTCTGATATCAGTGACGCTCGGCTCCGCTTCAGAGCGAAAGTTCTCTGCAGATAAGTTCCCCCTCATTTTCATATTCTTGAAATCTTATTGGGCTAAACTAATAAAGGTCGAGATAAAAAAATAAACTCTCATTAGGGAAGAACAATGCATCTGAAGCCTTGCAACGGGAGAGGACTTAAAGAAAAATGTCACAACAGTTTCCATCATGTTATCTTGCACATTTTACGCACCCGCTGATTTAATCAGGATATTTGCAGCTTTGATGAGCGTAAAAAGAATAAATGTCGACATTTGTCATGAGCTGGGTGAGCCGAATTCCCGTGGAGGTCAAATATCAAATATGTCATATACTATCATCAACACCAAAAGGTGTATAGTTGATAGATACCAATGTACAGAACATATCATCTTCTTATCTTATTAATAGTTTTCAGGAAATGATAAACTCTTGAATACCATTAAGAACACCTACCAATTTTTTTTCATCCCTGGGCCAGATATTGTATAGATGGCATATAGTGCATGGTATATAAGCATTTAAATCACATCTAATAAGGGATGAGGATCGACTTTATTTTCAGCAAAAGCCAAAAAGAAACAAAAAACGGAAAAATGAGCTGCAGGGTCCAAACATCAACCGAAAAGTTGATGGCTTAACTTAGCTTAAGCATCAGCTAAAACAAGCCATTTGGTTAAATTGGTTAAATACAAAGATTAACTACAAAACTGACTGCATATAGACAAGCAAGCAATATATAAAAATTAAGATAATGATAAAAAATGCTGAATACTCTGCATTTTTGGATAAATCAATTAAGCATCATAGAAGCAGACATAATCTTTTCACACCATCTATTCAAGGTGGAACTGATTTGTTTTTGTTGCACATTGTTGGTCTGTAAAGTATGTTGTCACAGAGCTGATCTAACGTGTGTAACAAGGTTTTTTATACAACACTCACCTGCAAAGGTCAAAGGTGCATAATGTAGCCGAGTGTTTGTAACTTAAATATCGTCATCAGAGAACATGTGTGTGACTTTGTGCAGACAACCCTGTGTCTGGCTATGTGTGGCAATATTGTGAACTGTAGCTCAGACTTGATGTGTGCATGTATGGTATAACTCCGTGCAGATGCTGGTCTACAGGAACATGATACAATTGCAGCAACTACAGCAGGAGCAGTTTCATTTCATCGCAGGTCCAAACCGCCTGCATACATGCACAGTAAAACTGGCACAACTGAACACGTTAATAAAGAACTGAACTGATTATCTCTCATAGAACATCGGTACGGTGCTAATCCACCTTTGTTTTCTCAGTAAGAATCAGCAACTACAGAGACACATTTTATTATATTTTTTAGTCTATAGTTTATACTACTTTAGGCTCACCTAGCTGTAGTGGCTTCAGTACCCTGACACCTGAATGTCTTTGTGCAATATCTTCTAATTCACCATCAATTATGACAGTTTTATCAATGATGAAGACCATTAAAGGCGATCGGTGTGTTTACACCCATAGTCCCATTTGATTAGACTCCTCTTCTTGTCCCAGTATACAAAGAGGAAATCAATTTTAAACTGAAGCATATCCATTTCCACTATAAGTGGTGATTCTCTGATGTTAGCAGCTGCTTCTTCTGTGGATCAGTTTTCTCAGAGCCCGGTGTTAAGGCAATTCCACTCCCAACCATGTTTCCTGGGTGTGTTAATCCAGTCGGGAAAAACTTCATTTAGTATGATTTCATTTGGACTAATATGCTCACATATGTCTTATGTCTGGATTTGGATGCTTTTTTGTTTGTTGTGCTTTTTAACATCATGTACTGAATACATTTAATTACCATTTTAAGGCTAAAAAATAAATAAAATTTCTTTATGAATATTTATAAAGTTTTATAGTTCTGAATTTTTACTTTGCAGTAGAAGCTATTTATACTTTTGCTTGTTTGTTTGGTTTTGCTTGAGGTCAAACGGACTATTTTTTTGTTTTGTGAAATATTTGCAAATTACTTCAGGTTTAAGCAACACTTGGCAACTGGAAGAGGGATAGTTTTTGCAGTCCAGTCCTTCAAAATGTAAGATATGAGATGAATTTGACCGCTGGTCTAAAACAATGTCTAAAGTTTTGTACAGCGCAGCTTTATGCGTGTGTGCGTGTAACTACTTTTTTGTGTTTCATGCTTTAGCTCTGCGGCTGACCACAGGAAGTTCTAATCAGCAGTACGGCGTGGCTGCTACCTTCCCTTTCCCCCCGTGACCTCCTCCCCATCTCCCGCCTCCACAATAGAGATACCAGGATCACATTACAGACTCCCAGGGTTAAGGGTCAATCCCATTTTTCAGCTCTCTCTGTCCCTTTTTCCCCTTACAGATTCTTTCTCAGGGCTTACAGGCTCCTGTCACCTAAATTCACATTAGTTCACGCGTGGCAAGGGAGTGGTATCCATCGGAAACCCTCCATCTCCTCTCCCACACACTCTTCCCCCTTTTCCTCGCCCACACACCCGTTTTAGTGTCCCCTTGATAGACAGGTCTCTGATCTCAGGGACCACTCACACAAAGAAGTGGACATGGTTAAAAACATGTTTAAAACACTGCTGGCCTCTTTGTGCCATTGTGTTGGTGTGTCTCTGTTACTCCCCCCAGTTAAGGTCTGTATTTTAGTGGAGCAGAGAGGATCCGGTTACTGGGAGGTATCAGAGCCAGAAATGACCTCCTGCAGGGGAAACCAGCCACTTGGCAATAATACTGAAAAGCAGAAGAAGTTATTTCAGAAATGAGGGTTTAAAAGTTGTGTTGTATTTTGTCAGAAAGTCAATGTGAGGCCTTGGGGCAGTTTTGGTTTGTGGTCAGGTGGAAAAGCCAGGACAATGGTGGGCTTCTGTACTGGGGTTGAGAGATGGGTTCTCTAATAAACTAAAGCCAGGCCAGTTTGAAACTGTTATAAATTCTGTTTTGGTCTTAAATCATCACTGTCAATATCTCATTTGAAGAAAAAAACAAAAGCAGTGTTTATTTTGCATCTCCATGGAACAGACAGAGACTTTTGTCTCTGGCCCTGCCGCATATTTATTATTATCCATTTGAATTTCTCTTCCAGATACAAAATTCAGGGAGGAGAATAATTAAATGATTCATGCAGACTGATTTACTTCATTTTTTTGCTACATAATTCACTGTTGATTTTGGCACTGTATGCAGCCAAATATTTCAAAAGCCAGAGGAGGTCATTATCATGACCGAATTTATTGGCAAGTTATGCTATCTTCAAATAACCGAACAAATATAAAGACAACTCAGAATCTCTAACTACAACAAACCTGAAATGTCAACTGCATGAAAACATTTGCAGCTTAACAGCTATTAGTCTTTTCCATAAAGTAAGACATGCCCAAGTGTTTACTTAGGGTAGAATTTCACTAAGTGGAAGGTCTACTTTTGTGCATATTCTAATACTAACAAGCATGCATAGATGCAAAATGAAAATGCATCCCTTGTCAATACACCTGAGATAGCACTTTTTACATATTTGTGTATACATCACGTCACATTGTTCTCACAATATATGACATCATCACATGTTCTCCTCATAATGTGCAGCCCTTGCTTCACAATATCGATTTGAGCTAAACAAATCAAGCGTATCCCAGCTGCTGTCGGATGGGAGGCGGAGTACACCCTAGACAGGTTGCAAGTTCACCTCATGGCCAGCTGATTTAACCTAACATGCATGGCTTTAGGCTGAGGGAAGAAGCCAGAGCATCCGTAGAAAACCCACATATTCATGGGGAGAAGATGGTAACTCCACACAGAAAGGCTCCAATTAAGATTGGAAGTAGGAAACCTTGCTGTGAGGGGACCGTACTACAGAGCAGGATACAACGCTAAGATGAAAATAAAAAAGAATGATCCTGATCCATGAAAACACGTGAATGTAGTTAAACTTTATATTGACATCTTCTGACACTCATAACTCACTTTAATATTAATCAGTTGACCTGATAAATAGTCTGTTTATATCTGAGCCCACCGTAAATAATTACATTTATCAGGCAATAAGCTCCAGGCTTTTATGGTGTATTTTGTGGCAGCAACAAACAAGCTGCACCTACATTGTTAGTAAATTAAATGTTAATTAAAATGAAATGTTTTCCTTATAATCCCCATACTTTACTCTGTTGTGGTCGCTATTAAAAGCAGAGCTGATTGTGCTGATGTTTGTAGATCAGCACAGTTTTAGGAAGCCATGTTCAGGAAAAATGAGCCTGATTAGCACCATTTATGATTTATTGTTCTTGCCAAAACTAGTAAATCTGGTCCTAGATGTTTAACCATGTGAGAAACAATAGTGTGACCTGATATAAAGAGCTCAAAATGAGGTGACATAAGTGAAATCTCATTAGAAGTGGAAGGATATTTTCCTAGGTTAATTATATAAATAAATGTTGAATAATGCAGAGATTTTAACAGCTTCAAGGTATCTGGAACTTGGACTTAACTGCAGTAAATAAAACAAAATACAGCCTATGGATGTGGCTGTGGTCCTGAAACATTTCATCAAATTCCTGCAGTGGAAAAGATGACTGATGGTTTGAACACTTTTACAATTTGGGTGGACGTGAACACCAGAAAATGACTCAGATCATGACTGTAGAAAAAAAAGGAAAAGAGAAAGAAAACAACTGCGCTGCAGAAATGTCAGTAAACGTACGGCACAAAGTTAAGAAACACCTTTAACAAGATGAAAAAAAAAATCTCAGAGTTGAATTTCTCTGTGTTCCAGTAACTTTGAGGTAAAAAAAAAATAAATCTAATGATTCAAACATTAACAATCTCATCCTTGCTAAATGAATAAATGAAGCCCATGCGCGTTCACACTGAAAAACATGGTGACATCATAAAAAGAAAACACTGAAATACAAAGCAACGCATTAAAACTATAGAAAACATGTGGCCAGTCAAACAAGTCACTCGATATGACTCGTATGCTACAGAAAACCGCAGCTAAACTTAACTTGCTTGGGGTGGTGAACTGAGCACGAACACATTATCACTGACACAAATCTGTTGTCGATCGTGTTATCATTCCTGAAGTACATAATCCATCCAATCCAGTTTGTCAGCCAATCAAACATGGAAGCAGGAGCTTAATGTCTAAAGCTGACAGATGATCATTGAGACACACACTCCAACAAACATCCCTGCATGTTTAGATAGATGGTGTAGACATACAGCCAGACTCACTACACCAGTCTGTTTATGTCCAATAAAGTGTCACAGGTTTTGATCTCGGACAAGAAAAAGCTGCTGAATGGAAACGAGCAGAAAGCTGAAGCAAAGAATCAGACAGGAAGTGACAACCCGACTGGTTATCATCAGATAAGGAGGCATATGTAAATCTGAGCACAGCAATGACGAACATACAGGGCAACGGTTGATCTGCAGAGCGAGAGGCGGGGTATGCCCTGGACAAGCCGAAAACCCATCAGGGTCAGATCAACAGAGAGGGACGTACGGTATGTCCACTGATCTTAGAACAAGAAAGATCTGCTGCTGGGATTTTAACTTGATGACAGCACTCAGATTTCTGCTCATAACAACAATAATAGTTTTACAAGATTTTTCTCACATTAACATTTCTCTTCTGGCTTTCTTACGTTGATTTCCTTGTAAAAAAAAAAAAAAAAAAAAAAAAAAAAGCCTATGTCCATATTTTTCAATATCATTCAACCACAATGGCTGTTATAGTGTCGCTTCTTAAAGAAATGATCCTTTTGATGCTTAAGGGAAGACACTTCTTGCTCTTTTCTGAGATACTCAGCGGTATTTGGAGTAGACCAAGCTAATCTTTGTTATAAATCAAATTTAAAGTTGACTGATAACATGAAACTCCATCTAATTATTACATCTGACACATAAGTCACAATATTAATTGAAATGGAAGATGTCAGATATTTATAAATCCCTCCAAAGCTGTCAAAATGTCAAAACTAAGATCAAGAATGGCTGAAATTCCTTTCCTTGTCTCTGTAAACATATGTCGTTTTACAATCATTTGCATTTATAATGATCATTATTTATCAGTAGCTGTTATATAACAGTTAATAGGTTTTGTTTATGTAGATAAGACAGGGTTATTTTCACTTAATATACAATTTTGACAGATGCTGTAAAAAAAATGTTTTAGTTTTATAACTGAAGAAAGCAGCAGCTGTATTAAAGCTGATCATGGGCTAGCTTAACACAACTCCAGCCAATTATGTCGATTAGTATGTAAAAAAAAAGAGTTTGTTTGGATTTATTAGGAAAAGCAGCCAATGAAAAAATATTTCATAGCTGCTGAAAAAGGTTATTTTTTCCCGGATAAATGTGGCAGCCAATGTCTAACGTGTCCTTGGTCTGATGGAAGAAGGGACGTGCTTCTTACTGACGATATAAAAACTTTTGCAATCATCACCAATCCCAAAGCAATCATCCGTCTCCACAAGTATTTTTCTTTTCTTACATTTGTTCATATTTTGGCAAAATTTGCCTATCAGAAGAGATCCAGACGGACATTTTACTCAAATATGATGAAAAACTCCAGAGCTTACAAGAAAGTCAAAACAAGAAGAGTTAAAGTAAAACTTTACAGGTTATTTTTTTTCCAGATGCTGTCTGCAGCTTTTGTATTTAGATGTTCTCAACTGTAAACACACAACTGGACCGTGCTTATCATTTTTTATTCAGATTGCACGGGTTCAGAAAAGGTTACACAACAGTTCGGGGCCATTTGAAAAAAGGTTTCTGAGCCTAGATTCATCAAAATTCATGTCTAAATATGCGAAAGCTGGCCACTGACAACTTTCAGGGAAGGGTAAAAGTATGCAGCGGCTTTTACAATCTTGTCTTTTATTGTTCTCCATCATTTTCCAACCACACCAACAGAGACCTTGGCTGTCAGAGATCTTTCCAGACAGGGAATGGCTTTACTGTGAACCATCTTGGAAAAAAAGAACACCCCCATCTCCCCACCCTCAGTTTACGGAAACCTTTTAAAATAATGCTAATATTTCATGCTTCTTTTGTGTAAAAGTACTGGAAGGCTCGGCCAAACATTCAAATTCAGCACTGATAGCCCGTTTCGTGTGTCAAGTGTCATAAATTCAGGCGGCAGAGCTCGATAAAGCTTGTTCTATGGATAAATCATGCTGCTCATAAAAACCATTTGCTTCTTTATGTCTGTCTGGTGTTCAAACATTCACCTCCATCCATCAATGAGCCAAACTGCTGTCAGAACACTAAGGCCTCTCCTTACCTTACATTTCCCCTTATCACTGGTTTCTACCGAGAGGAATCCGAGGAATCCTTGAGCTCTGTCTTTTTGCTAACACCCAATATGACAGGGTGAAACACAGACCTATGCTTCTTTTAAAACAGACTAATTTCTGGGACATAAATCACGCAAATTGATCACAGATGCTGGTATTTAATACCGCCACTGAGAAACAAGTGTGGAGTAAAACAGAATAATTGACAATGATGTGTGAATCTGAGCACAGGGACGAGGTCTGCATGATCAGAAAGTTCTAACCTGGCTCCCAGCCGACAGCCACCTCCTCTTGTTTTTTAGACCTGTAGTACAGTATAGGAACTCCACCCAGTGAAATGGCCCCGAGCTCGCTGCCTCAGCACTTCTCCATCCAAATGGCTGCGGTTCAGTTAGAGGTCTTGCTGCCTCAGTCCTGAGATGAAGCACCTCGGAGAGCCAGCAGTCCTAACCGGCCCCCCTGGCTTCCACCGCTGGCCTCTGACTGACACCACCGCACTGCCAGAGACGTAAAGCAGGATAATAATAGCTGCTCATTCCTCCCGATCCCTGCCGACTAGACAGGGCCAGATTGTCTAAAACCATATTTAACTGAATGATAACTGACAAATGAAGGTGAATGCCTCATCACACAGCCTCACGTGAAATTAGATCTGTGAGTCCAGTTAAACATATTTAGCAGGTCAAAATCTTGGCAGGTCACTGACTGACTGATGGATTTTGTGACAGCTTTGTAAGAAAGTGAAAAAGTCCCTTAAAAGGAAAACTTCTGTTCTAATCATTATAACGGTGTAGAGCTGTAGAAGTGGATGCCTATTGCCTCATTCAGCTGCTTATTTAAAGGTGTACTAGTGAAAAAAAAGAGGTGTAGTCAATGCATACAGCAGTACAACTAACCTTAGTCCAAACATAAGAATGGTTACTGCAAAGTGAAAACAACTGTAAACATATTAACTGTATAAAAGGCTTCTGCGGTTTAGATTATTCAGCTGAGCTCAGACGTTTAAATGAAAAACAATCTGTTCTTTGAACATAATAGAAATGTTGAGCCTTTAAATTTTCACATCATGTAAAAGAAGAAAGAAGAAATTTCTTTGTAGGCATTAAAACAGGATACAGTTTAAGCTTTGCTCCTATTTAGAGCTTAGATATAATACAACAAACAAAACATGAACAATTTCACATGTTCTTTCTTAAGAAGGATTTATAAATGATTGACATGTGATTGATATTTTCATATTCATATTTTGAATCCATGCAATTGGATTGCTGATCACTGAATCTATGTATGGATGTGGATCACCACTAGAGTCTATGCCAGCTTGCAGTGTGAACATATTAGTTTCATTATAAAGCTGTGAAACTAGGAGATGTTTAGTGTTTTAGGGTTTTCTTTTCTCTCCGTCCACATTAAAAAGTATCTTCTGCAGACAAAAAAATAGAAGTTAGGAGGTAGGATGGTGTGGTGGACGGCTCAGATAAAGCCCCATTGACTATAAAACTGGATCCAATCAAATCATCCTTTAATTACATCAATTATTTGTGTAGGTTGCCAGGGCGATGAGTAAAACCCTGAATATACTTCCAACAAAGTGTAGATATATCTAGCTGTGGACCAAATCAATATTTACACATTCTGATGTTGGAAAAGGCCGGTGAAAACACAAAAACCCCAATGATGAGGTGAACACTCCTTTCTTTTTCTACATGGTAAAACCTAGTTTAAGAGAATGGGTTCAGAAAGACCTCTTGAGAACAGTGTCCCCATCTCAGGAGAAACTGTGTGACAGGTACATTTGTTTACATGTCCAGAACATACTGCCACCATAAAAACTGTTTCATTGCTTACAGCTTTGTATAAGGAGGCATTTTGTATTTATCAGGATTTAAATCTGTCCGTTCAACCGTTCATCCATTCATTCATATATCTGAGGTTGGATCATGGGGGCAACAGATCCAAGAGAGAAAGTCATACATCCCCCCCCCCCCCCCCCCCCCCCCCCCCCCCCCCCCCCCCCCCCCCCCCCCCCCCCCCCACC
>JAOXYM010000015.1:2721356-2732421 GCA_028567055.1 Leptatherina wallacei
TAGAAAAAACTCTTTCCACCTGCTTATATCCACCATATATTCTTTCTGTAATTAGCCACATGTCATGACCACAGATCAGGGATAGAATTAAGATGGACCAACAATTTAATAACTTTGCCTTTTGGCTCAGCTTCTCCTTTACCAAACAAACGGTGCGATGCTGTCATTACTGCAGATGGAGCCCCTGTCTGTCCATCTCTTGCTCCAACTTGCCATCACTGGTGAACAAGATTCAGAAACTTAAACTCTTCCACTTGAGACCCAGAGGGAGCACGTCACTCTTTGTGCCTGTACAGAATGGCCACCACCATAGTGGGGGGGCTCCTGGCTGAGGCGAAGCCTGACAAAACCCCAGGATGCCACATCCACATGGACTCACCACCTGTGGGGAAGAAATTTGAGGTTGGGTGCAATGTGAGCTGGGCGGGGGCCCGTGTGCCATTTCCCAGCGACACAAAGTGGCTTAAACCCACCATATGTTTTATATCCCTCACTGTTTTTTCTTTTAATCTTTTTTTTATTAATAACTAAACCTAAAAATGTATTTTCGATGCCTGACCAAAACCAGTTTTAACTGTCCGCAAAGCAGAAAAGTGAAAAGCTGTCGGACAGTATCGGGCCAGATGGGACTTGAACTCATATTGACGGTTTCATATACGCTAATTTTGAAAGACAGATGAGCATTTTAGTATTTTGTCACCCAAAGTTGAGGAATATTACAATGTCTGAGCCTTCAAGTTTTGTTCTGCAAACCAATGAAGGCATTTTACATTTTGTTACGAGACTGTTTCTTGGATTGGGAATATATTTGGTTTCTCTGAATTTGGTCAACCCTTTAAACCAAGCTTCTGCATCCCAACTGTATAACAATCCACCTTCTTCACCTACTGCCAATAACAAGTCACCCAGAGTAATCAGACCTGATGGAGAATACAACAGGAAGCAGCGTATGGTCAGATCTAGCAGAGGTTTGTGCACAAATAAGTATATAATTTGGTTCTGTAAAAATAATTGTACTTCAGTTGAAATAAAACCTTAAGATCTGGAATTATGTAACTTGAAATCCAAATAATCTTTAATAGTTCTTCATTCACCAACGATACTGTCTTTTACAAATAACCTAGTGATAAAAAATCCTAATAAAAAAGCAATAGCAGACAGAAAAATAGACCAAGACCCAAAAAACTGTATAATACCAAACAGCTGATGGGTTCAAGAGCATTTTTTGCTTTTAGTAACCTCTCAACTGGATACTGGAAGAGAATTCCAACCCAATACTGGGAAACTGAAACGGCCACCATATTTCAGGCTTCATTAAGTAGCAACTATTAGGCAAAAAGCAGACCAACTGTTAAAATCTTCTCTGGGGCACAGGGACAGTGTATGAATTACTGCCTGCCAGGAGCCATTATGTTAGCAGCACACATGTACGTGAAGCCATATCTGTTTTTCTCATTGTTAGGATGAAGGCTGTCCTCTATAGTGGGCTCTGACAGTGGTTTCTGCAATCTTACGGTCCCTTACTGCATCTGTGAATAGGTTCTTACACTAATGTTATTGTGTACTGGTAATATCAGACAGTAGAAGCACTTACTGGTGTGGAAACGGGATGTTTTTTTCTGCAACACTTGACAGCAGCTCCAAGCAGCTCGTATCATTCTCTTCACATCAAAAAAACTGCAATCCTCATTCTGTGTGCTGGAGACAGCGCTACAAGGACCCTGGGAGCAGATTTATGAGGTCTGGACCGCCTGCATGGAGTAAAATGAAACCCAAAACCAGCTCTGCTTCTAAACTGAAGCCCAAGCGCCCAGTGCCCTGTGTCTACTGCTACCAAAGACACCACAGCGATCCCAGAGGTTGGTATGTTTCATACGAAACGCTTGTCACAGGCTGGAAAAGAGTCTACAACACAGTCTTAGACAACTTTATTAAACCTACAGTTCCTTTCACAAATGAAAGCAATGCTATAAATAACTCTAAGGAAAGTACATCCCAAAATATATCCCACTTTGACTTTTATTTTACTTTCGAGCATAGTCATGTGAAGTAGTAAAAAATGCAGCTATATTACCCTGGGTGTTTATCATCTGTAGTGACTGGTAAGTACATATCATGCACATAGCTGGCCTTATTTTGTCTCATCCAAGAGAAAATAACTCATAAAACAAGCTACAATATTTACAGTATATATAGATTATACGTAAGAGCACTCAATACAATGAACTTGCTGAATATATCATCCACCTCTGAACTCTTGAACCCTGATTTTCCTTCTTGGGTTTCATTGTAAGCAGCCTTGAAGTCAGAAAAAAAGATTTTCCACTCTGTATAACAGTATCTCATATACATATATTATGTCTCTGCCTGTTGTTCCAACCCTTCAGTGGAACTATATGATGCTTACACTGGGCGACTTATAAAAACCTTCATGTTTTTACGGCTGTGCCATCAGAGGGAAATTTTCAAGCGCTTTTGTCATTTCATACACATTTTTCCCACATTTCTGTTTGACATGTTTTATATCAGAGGGATCCTCAAGACCTTGACTAGGAGTTGAAATAAAGTTATGTTGATTTGAATGATGTCTGGCTGCAGATTTTGTGTGTAAAAGGAGGAATTAGGGGGAAAATAAATGTTGAAGGACAATCCAGAGCGTTTTGCTAGGTGTCTTTTTGTTGATGCTCTGGTTGATCCGAGCTATTTATAGGAACAAGAACCAAAGCTGGCTTCAAGAGTTTTTCTGGAAATTACTATTGTAATTATAGATGATCTAATAAAAGCTTTATTTAAGATCCTTAACGTGTCAGTTAGAAAAAATTAAGTGCAGAACTACACAAAATTTCCATACTTTTGCATCTCTCTGTAAAAACATTGAAGTGAGGTGTATTTTAATACAACAGAATTATAAAGCTGCTCTGATCTTTTGTCAGATGGCCAAATGTGTCAGAAAAGCAGCTCATTAGGACAACGCGTCAACTCATGGTAAAGTATTTCCAGAGTGTTGCTTTTCTGTAATAAAATCCTTATTTTTTAACCACAGCATCATCTGACAAATCACCAAGTCAACCACTCGAGTCATCATTTAAGTGACTTACAGATGTCTGCGTAGTGAATTCAGCTATACTCACACGCATGACGATCGCCCACAGAAAAAAAGCTAGAGGGGGCAGAATGTCTTGAATGTTTTCTCACACAGTCCACAGCATCACAGTGTCAGCCATGCTTCAGTCAACTCAATCCCCCTGTTGGGCATGTGTTCTGGGACAAGGATGGCGGTCCACTTTAAGAGCCAGAGTGAGCTACGACCGTATAGCTGGACTCAACTGTGCATGCAACTGCACCAAGCATTGCATGGCAAAGTTATGCTGCAGTTGCTGTATAGTTTACGTAGAGTCTTTGCTTGCAACATGAAAGGTCTTGACTGTTGCTTTATGCATTTTATTTTCTATTCATCATTTTGTAAAATCAAATATATATATTCTGGTTTCGGAAATAGACCTTATAATTAGACACATCAGTGGAAACAAAACAAAGACTTCTGATATCTCCAACCAGAGTGATAAAAGGGCAGGTCACAACATTTAATCTCAACGCTATGAGGAATGCATTCAAGATCCATACTGATATCTAACTGTGTCAGAGTATACAAGAGCAGAATTGTCTTTTAAGCTTAGCTAAGCCTGACAATGCCAAACATAATTTAGTAAGTAGATCAGTCAGGTATGTCCTTGTCTCACTGATTACCTCAACAGGTGGGTCAACTCCCTTGCCAACTGTCATAAAAGGTAACCACAACACTCAGTGTCTTTATTCCTCTGGATCACTGGAACCTTTGTCTGAGCTTCTCATCAAGTGACGACATGACTGATGACGTATGAGAATATGCAGCCGGGAACGGTTCTGGTGAATTCGTTATGCTCGTCTCTTTGTTGGAATGACAACTATCTGGGCTAAGAAGGAAGTTTCAAATTCAAAGTTTCACACATGCCATCATGGACGGGCGGTTGACAGATGCAGAGGTGTGGTACGTCAACTGAGCTATTTATAGGAGGTTGATGTGGGAGCTTTTGATTCTTACCTGCAGTCTGGATACAAAAAAAGGCAAAACAGGCAGAGCAACTGCGCTGTTAAAATCTCCCACATTTTGCCACGTATCATTAACAACAAAAGCTCTTCTGTTTTGCATTTGGTCGAGGCTGACTTCAATATATGAAATCTAGTAGAAAACAGGAAGTTTTAGCGTCACGTTGTTGTGTTTTCTCACAAAAGACAAATAAACAATGAACATCCGCACTGCTAAGCAGCTAGAATGCAATCTGTGGCTGCAGCAGGATGATGGATGGACTGAGCAAAGATAAGAGCAGGACTTATTTGATCAGTGTTGTTCCTTTCTTTGCATGAACAAACAGATAATCATGCAGTAACAAACAGTGTATTTAAGTGTATCTGTTTATATTCATGCAACACAAACTACACTGTTGCACAAGCCCATGCAGCATCAGTGGTATGTGCTCCTGCTTTTCACACTCATTTTTTTTTGCACAAGAATAAACTTGTACGTTTAAAACAAAAGGATAATCGCTCATGTGTTGACAGCATATGACTGAGGGAATGCTCGTACGTGACTTACAGAGCCTAAAACATTTGATACATGGGAACCTCAAATGATGATTCGTCTCTGTCAATCAAAACACACCATAGAAATAAATAACCTCCCACTCATGCCACCGAGAACTGGCATTTTGTCAGCGTGATCATGCAATGACTTCGTTTTATGGATGGAAGCTGAACTGACTAGTAGAAAACAATAGCTGGAATCTAATAAACCAGAATGACACGCTCGTCAAATGTCACGTTTTGATTTGTTGCTTTTCTTCACAAACAACATTTAAATCATCTTTTTTTGGACTGCTTCCTGTTTCGTGTCTGGAGTACTGATGTGACCTTATCTGTATTAACCTTTAAGACGATGTGATAAATGACAAAACGTTAAAAAACAAACGGATGAATGAATGTGACAGAGGCACAGGTGCTGCTGGTAAACACACCCGGCTGTCAGGAGGCTGAGAGCACGTAGATGGAAATCATTCCAATCTGTCAATACACCGAGATGACTTCTAGATCTCACTGATACAGATTAATAGAAACTCTTAGCAACTGCAACCATTCACTATCGGTCCCAAAGCTGTAATGTGAACTGATGCTGTGGCAATTTTTTTGCAAAATGTTTAAAAAGTCATTGAATGACTAATTTACAAAAGTGTGCAAATTTCTCATAATTTTGACAAAGAAAAGGTAGCTAGAAATAGGTCTAAAACCACAATTACAAAGTCTTCAAAAGAACTTTTTCTTGAGAAACCAAGCAAAAAGGGCCTCGCTTTGGGATGTGAGAAGAACCTAACAGACATTCTGACTTCACAAGTCCTCTGCAGAGATTGAGAAGTTGTCAGAAAGTTGGCAGTCTCACTTTCGATCTTTCAGTGGTTAAAAAAATGGCTTGACTGAAAGTAGGCAGAAGTCATTCTGAGTGAAAATCTGCCAAACTGCATTTGACTTTGGAAGACGGAGGGGAAATATTCTCTGATCAAATGAGACCAAAGTTGACCTAACTGGGCAGCACTCCAATCAATGCGCCTCACAGTGAAGCATGGTGGCAACAGCCCGATGCGATCAGGATGTTTCTCTGCAGCAGGATGAATATTGCCAAATATTTTGTCTAGTTAAGTCTCCAACTGTCCCAGTTAAAGCCCACCCTTAAAACCATACAGCTCATCTCTGAAGCAACCAAAAGATGCAGATCTCTTCAAGTGGCTTCAACTTAAACCCTACAACTTTTCCCTATAATGACTAAAAAGAACAGCTTACAAAAAAATGTCAAACCTGATTCTTTTTAAATACCAAAGAGTGTGCTGAGAAAATTACTGTGGAAAAGTTGTGCACACACTGACAAGATGGAGAGACATAAAGACAGACAGCTTTCCCATTTATCTGCAGTCCTCCTCCTCCTCCTCCTCCTCCTCCGTGTGAGGGTTGGACAGAAACCACAGAGCTGTCACTCAACCCACAGCAGTTTATGCCCTCCAGCGTAATATGAACTTGGAAGTATGACGGCTAACTAACTTTTGCACAGACATGTACACGCATCGACATGCATGCAGTCACACAACAACTCCAAGGTATACACTTTTTAGGCACAGACAAACATAGCTTTTATGCTCCAAAACCTGAGTTTACATCAATAATCAAACTTTCCAAAACCCAATGACACAACTGATAACTGTGATAAATCATTCAGGTTCAAGTTTAAGTAAAAGACACCATTAAAATAATAAAATTAATAAATGAGCATATCTATTGTCTGTCTCAGGAAGCATGTGATTAACTAATTTAGATTCAATTCAAACCAGCATGAAACACACCAAGTTATTCAGAGCTGAGTTTTGAATACAATTGCATAAAAAAAAGAAAGAAATGATTCCTTAAGGACTAACACTGAATGTTAGAATTCTACAATAAAGACTCATTAGTCTTTGCACATTATGCTGTGTCTGCATTATTTAAAACCACTGCCAAAGTCATTTCTACCACTCTTAATATAGCACTATGTACCTTTCTGAGCTTAATATTTTTCACATTCCTGGAGCCATTGTTGCTAAAATACCACACTTCACAGCTTTTACTTCCAGGATGCTGCGTCACTTTAGAGCTGAGTTTTGCTTTACGGCACCGCAACACACATCAGCAAATGGATATAAACACATTGGCCATTTTGATCATGCACCATGGCTGTTTCAAAGAAATGCAAGAGGACTGTATTGGTAGAAATGAGGAAAATAAAGAGAGAAAAATATTAAGAGTCAACATTGAACTGGCTGGACAGAGCTCAGAGTATACAGGATGTTGTTAGGGGGGGCGCCTCAGTGAGAAGATCTGCCAAAAGTTCAGAAGTGCTTCTTTAATATGCACAAAATTGTATGTATGGAAGCAGGAAGGCATTGCTTGCACCATATCTGCACACTGTCATAGAAACGAGCCAGGTATGAGCTTAATCTGACTACATTTTGCTAAATTTTGTCTTTCTTTTTTTTTATTTTAATGTCCGTACAGTTTAAGTTCAGGTATAGAAAAAAATACAAAGTTGGAAAAAAAAAAAAAGGAGAAAAAGTTCTCCATTATGTCATGCGAGCCTACACAACATAATACATTACTATTAGAACAAAACTGGCCTCTGTGTTGATGCTACTATTTTTTCTTTAATCAGTTCCATCACATCTGCAGCTGTAAAACACGTTTTGTGACTCACTTCGCTTGTTTTTGACATGGCACCACAATCAAAGACATTTCTAAATAGTTTTCCTGGTTGATGTCCGTTTTTATTGTCACTTGCATGCCAGGCATATTCTGCACTTGACGTCCCATGACAAAAATACAACTTCAAGTGTTCCATATGCAGGCAGCTGCGTATAATTCATCCATCAAACGACACCATCTTAATTTACTTTCCTCTACCAGTGCGCCTATGTGACCTTTTAGTTTTGGCTTTCTTCCCGATTCCTGTTGATTATGCAAAGCAGGATTTCACACATGGACAGTGATCATTGTAAGCCCTGAAAACATTTTACCAAGGTGTAAAACTTGGAATGAAAACTCAGACAGATGAAACCATCTGGTTATCACCCTGCAACCAAAACTAATCATAACCATTAGAGCAAAATACACAAGTCACATCTGTGAATGGCTCAGGTGGAGGCTGCTCACCTGAGCCAAACCTCAGTGCTGGCAGAAACCCACAGACTGTCAAGTGTTACTGAAGGCTCTCCAAAGCCATGACAGTTGGAGCAGTTTGAAAATTGAAAACAACCCTGACAGCTTACATCGCACATCTTTCGCTTTCACATGCGATATTCAGTGGAAAATGCTGGTAGCTTTATGTTCTTTTAATTCTAGCTAATATACATCACATGGTGTAACTACTTCCACGATCGCAGCCAACCTGCTGTCACCCCTGGGGTGTTGTACCCCTGATAAATAAAGACAAGCGCACAAATTCACAGGGAGACACGCTGCACATGTGAGGCACACCTGTATATCTAACCCCCTCATTGGCTTCTTGCTCGTGTCTGCAGGGACTGGAGCTCCTGTCAGACACAAACGCTGACAGGGATAAGGATGAATTACACACAAATTACCACACACCCTGAGGCAACGCTCCTCCCACGAACACACAGACGTTTTTGCACACAGACCCCGGACGGAGAAAAATCCCAATTTTCTTCAAATCTAAACAGCAAACATGACACAAAGAGTCAGAGTCAGCTGTATTCTGACACACAACGCACACTTGATGACAGGTATTTCCACTTGAGGTGAGCCACAGTGCTGAGCAATGAGCCCCCGTGTCACTCGCTTCCTGTCTGAAGGGGTCAAAGGTTAAACACTCTTCAGTTTCTTTAACCCTCGCCATAGAAATAAAGAGACAATGAGACGGAGCAGAGAAATTACCCGCTGTAACTGAACCGTCCTCCCTTTATCTCTGCAAGCTTTATACTCTGAGCTACTCAGGCGACAGAAACAGCGGCTCATTCAACTCCTTTCACTGAAAAATGAGACCATTTATAAAGATTTACACTGACAATGTTAACTTAGGCAATAGTTGTTCACCTTGATAACTAATTATTCATTTAATGTTTGCAGGTTCACAGTGTGTAAATTATCGTCTACATCAAATCTGATCCAAACAAAAATCAATTGTAGCCATGCTCTATTTCCCGGTGTTGCTTATTCTAACCAGCCATGTGGAGCAATTTTAGTGGAGGTTAGTGCTTAAATCAAAGGATGGTAACTGTTCTAAAAAGCAAAAAATGTTAAATCTGTTCATGATTTGATGATCTGTTTACGTTCTTCTCTGTAGAGATTCAGGCTGCGTCTACCTACCTAACTCTTTGCCCCCCCCCCACCACCCCGAGTGTGTCGTCCATCACTATGCTTCACTACAAACATCTCCGGAGGATTTGTCTCATATGTCACTGTGACAGCTGGTGACTCACGTGGCTTGCCTCAGGTTTTTATGGTGTTGTTTAGACTCAAGGTTTGTTGTTTCTATCAAGTCCAAAAGCAGCAAAAAAAATATATTTATATTTACATTTAAAGTTGTTTTTTTATTTAATGTGAATGTGACATTTTTGATCTATGAGTGTTGGGCAAAGAATCCTGCAGAAAACTGCAGCCTTTCAGAATTGACTGAAACGGGCATGCATGCAACTACCTCTGCTACTTAGCAGTAAAGTCTGAACAGGCAGTGTTTCAACTCTTAAGACACAACTTAGATGAAATCAAAATGTAAGAATTTTTGTAGTGTTTGACAGATTGAAGTAATAAAAAGTAAAAAAGGAAATGATGCAATCCACTACAGTATCATAAAGTTGTTAAAGCAGCTATGTGTCTGTTACAGGGCTGCTTGTAACAGATTACAGAGCAATAGATTTCCTTTTTCTCCTTGCTCTTGTTCACATTTTTAACATGTACTCGTCTTGTGTAAAACTTGCTTTTTTTAAAGGTCATCTGAACAGATTTCCCTGGCTGATGAAGTCTGAGTGGATCTTTCCTCTTACTCCCCAAAAAGTCTGCTAACAATCAGCATAAGAAAGTCTGGATTTTTCATTCTCATCAGGTGTCAGGACAAACAAGGCATCCGTGCTACAGGGGGCACCGCCCGTATGCTGACGTATCAAAATACAACATCTAACCATTTCTTGGCTGACAGGCCAGTGTTGGCTGACTTGATCACACTCTGGAATAGTTTTCAGTGTGGATTCAGGGTTAAGACCTTGAATGAATGAGCCGAGATGTACAAAGAATACAGGCCCAGGTGTGTAACCAGCGCTGCCATACCCTCAGCAGTCAGTCAGCAGGGCCTCCTTAGTAATCCTCTGCTGTCACTCAACTGGATCTCAACCCTAATCTCACCAGGCCAAACCTCATGAGAGCGGTGCTCCTGGCTTTTAACCAAGAGTTTGATGGCTAATCTCAGCCACAACACCCTGGGGTAACCCTATACTATCCACAGGGAATAGCTGCAACACCCTGGAGCCACAGCGATGAAGACCCCCCAAAAATGCCAGAGACACTTCATCCTTAATGAGAGACAAAGGCAAACCTGCTCATGTACAAAATGCAGCTCTCCTTTTCCTGCAGTTGGAGCAGCTTGTCTTACAAGCAGAGTGAGATCCAACACCCTTACAATTAAATAAATATTTCTAAGGCTGCTTGATGGAATAGGTGCACCCATTCTACACATACTGACAGGATGCAGCCTACATTACTCTTAAATAGGTGAGCTGGCTTGTTTCCAGCAGTTTAAAAGCACACAATAAGCAGCCTGAGGCTGTCAACTGCACCCGTAATGGCTGATAAGTGTATGGTCCCAGACACAATGACCGGCAATCAGATACAAGCAGGGAAAACATTAACATTCAGGCTAAGGTCAAGTATATACAACCGGAAATATGCACAGTGTTTATGAATTATATAGACTACATTTAGTTTACAACTCAATCTAACGCATCAAGTCGAATAACAAGATAAAATAATAAAATATTCTTCAAATTAAAAGTTTAGGACCCGTTTGTTCTTTTGTGGCTAAACCATTGTTGTCCTCTAATTTATCAATAATTAATCGACAAGTTGCAGCAACCTTTGGTTCAGTTATGAGGTAAAAAATACAAATACTCCTTATGGGATTGAGTTAAGGCAATAATAACAAAATTCATAAACACCTGCAGGATTCTGCATTATCATACCAAGAAAGATGCTGTCCCTCTGGTTAAAAACCGGAGCTGGAGACTAAAGCTCTGTTTCCACCGAGGGGTCCAGGATGGAATGGGACAGGGCAGGCAAAAATTTTTTTAAAGGGACCCTTCTGGTGGGGTCCATTTTTTACTGATCTGACCTTAAAGGGGTGGAGTTTGACCACTGACTGTAAAAAGAAATGGACGAACTGTGAATCCAGGTGACCCCGTAGGTTTCTGAAGAGCTGAAAGAAGCTAATTGGGAGGTTCAGACC
>JAOXYM010000015.1:2732521-2746988 GCA_028567055.1 Leptatherina wallacei
TTGACCTATTAAAGCTAAAATGGTTTTTTGAACCAGGCTGTAAACATGTTTATTTCTGCTGTGAAGTTGGTCTTTTTGACATGGGAGTCTATGGGGATCTGTGAGGGGGGAACTGCAATTTTTGGCACTTCAGCATAGGCTTCATGTTTCTAAGCCCGAGGTTACCCCTTGAGTTTAACACACTGCAATCCACTGATTGTCAATAAAAACAAATCCGGCAAGGCTCCATGTCTAAATGTACCATGGATTTTATTTAAAGGCCACATACCAAGAAGAAAGAACACAAACTTATGAATCTGCCGTTCTCATCCTTTGTTTCTGTTTAGTGTTTTTTGTCCTTATAATTCAAGCAAGGCGTCGCACCGCTAAGACATCAGACTATCACATAGCAGATGCATTTATCGCTATCTGGACTATACTCTGTCTACTAAGTAAGGGTATGAGTAACTGTGGAAACACAACAAAGAAGTTTACTGAACCAACGTGCACCAAACCGTCCTGTCCTGAGTCAGACCCTCAGTGGAAATTAAGCTTAAGAGTTCAGATAACTGAAGGAAGAATGCAGGACTTATTCCTAGGGCTGGGCAATGAATCAAAACCGACATTCAGAACCAATAATTGATGGAATCGTGCTCGTGTTGATTATTTCTCTTAGACATATTTAAAAATATTACTTAAATGAGCATACATACTTCAACTGTGTGAGCTTCCTTTCACTTATTCTCAAATCAATATCTGTTCTTCTATTATGGAAATATTTGCAACATAAACTTTATGTTAGCTATGAGGGTACAAATAAAACAAGATTAAAATAATCGCTAATTAATCGGAATCGAGGTAACGTGTTCAATTAATTGTGATATTGATTTAAGGTCATATCGCCCAGCCCTAGTTATTCCCCATAAATTGACATGAAAAGTCATCACTCTATCATTCTGAAGCATGGTGGTGGTACAATGATGGTTTGGGAGAGGAAAGGTGTTGTAAATTGCGTAAATGTGCATCCACTAAGCTGAGTGTGTCGCTTCATGACTGTGCTCATATGACAAGGCTCCATTTCCAAGCAAACGATGTGATCAGGTGGTGGTAGTTGTGCTAAAATTCCTCCAATATGATGTGTGGGACAGATCAATGGTTACCAGAAAAAGTATAACACTTGTACTTACGCAACATTACAGAAAAATCTAAAGGGTCATAAACTTTCAAGCACCAATGTACAGAAGCACAAACATAAGGGGAGAACCCCGACTCACCACTTCAGTAGGACGGAAAAATTTCGGGTCCACCCTCACATGCACCACCCCGGTCTCCTGGCAACGGCCAATCTCCTTTTCATCCTTTCCCTCCCACCTGGGGAAAAGACAAATCTTAGCAGGAGGCAGGTTTTTCCCACAGCCGCTTGAAGGTTCAACCCCCCTGATTATTTTTGGGTAGTTTGTTTCCTTAAGGTTTCCTGCAGACAAAATATGTCACCTGTCTTTTTTTTTTTAGTTGAAACCAACACAACAGGCATTGGGAACAGTCAAACACGTCTTCTTCACCTGTCAGTGTTTTCCGAGATAAAAGAGGGTGGTGAAGGAGAGGTGAAACATGGGTGGAGTCTTATAGTTTCAAATTTGAGGCACTGATGGTAGGGAATGTCATATTTTTGACAACATAAATAAAACTGACTTTGTGTACATGTTTGTGTGTGTACACTCACACTATGGTCTTTCCAACATGTTTGAAGGCCTTCTCCACAAACTCCCTCACGCTGTGCACCTCCCCTGTTGCTATGACGAAATCCTCTGGCTCCTCCTCTTGCAGCATCAGCCACATAGCCTGAAAGAGACGGAGACAGGGAGGTTAAACCACTGAGAGATCATAAAGACAGTTCAGCGCTCTAATCTGGACTGTGCCCAACTCGGTCCTGACAGACAGGAAGTGAACCTGCGACCTCTGAGCGGGGCACTTGCTCGTACCTCTGTCCTGACGTCACCACAGGGGCTCATGGGACACATACTGTGGGAAAGGAGGACAGAGTACTCCCTCAGGCCCACTGAGCCGCTGGCACACACCAAAAATGCACACGTGGCCGTAAATGCACATGCATTTAAACACATTTACAACCGAAGCTTAAAATAAAGCTATAAGACCGAAACAAGCTTCCAGAAATAAATCAAACAAAACACCTTCCAACTTCCTGAACCTTGTTATATGTGCAGCATTTTTTGGCAACACAACGCAGACGGTGTTTCTTTTTTTACACTGTACAAGTGAAAGCTAATAGTTGAGGTCTCTTAATGCCTCACACTCTAAATCAAACAGCCATGTATCCTATGCGTGGTTCCATAATGTTTATGATGAAGTGGAGCCAGCAGACCAGAGGTGCTGACCTCTGGTCTTTCCAGCATGATTAAAAGAAACTCACCAGGGACAAACAGACACTCACGTCTGTATTCTCAAAAAAAACAAACAAAACAGAAACAAATCGAAAGTCATGCTCTACTTTTAAATCAGGTGTCATAAAATGAAGTATAATGGAGAATCTGTTGAGTCTGATTCTGAGTATTGATTAGTTGTCATGGCGTAGTCCCAAGCCTTCTAATAAGCAAGTTGCACACAGATGAAAGCATATCCATTTCTGTTTTATTGTTGGGTGAATTAAAAATCCTGATGTGAAGAATCACCTCCAATCTACATGGATTTGATCATATTAAGTTTCTTGTATAACCTCAAGTACTAAAAACGTACAAGTTAATATAAGTAAAACATTTATCGAGTTAATATAAGTTTTACAAACTCAAATCCATTTAATTGTTATTCCTCAATCAAGTTTCTGAAACTTCATTTTTAGGCAACAACTTTACATACAGTCAGTTTGTTTGGATCTAAAGTGAGGAACATATTAACAAAATAAAAGCGCTCAAAAATGCGTTATTTCTTCTGACTTTTCAGTATTTTACCTTTTACAATCCAGAGATGATTTATAATAAATACAAATGGAAAACTGATGTCATCCTTTTTAATTAGAAGCTGTGGTAAAACCTGCATCTGAGTTCATATTAACGCATGGCTTGCTTCAGGTTGCATACTTAAAGAGAATGTGGTTGTTTTTATTATATAATAATCAGACTCATGCAAATCAGCAGTACAGAAAAATCTGAAATGCCTGGTTAGAGGAAAAAGGCAACAACACATTTTTACAAACTAAATCTTATCTTTGAAGTGATTATCTTGCTTTTAACACTATTTTTCCATTGTCTTTGTTATTTTTATTATTTTTGCAAGAGTGGTTATATCTCAGCAGGAAGAGCAAGCGCATACCGGGGTATGATTCCTGTTTTCTCCTGACTTTATGTCCACGTGAGAGTGAAACAGTTAAATGCAGCCACAGAAGTCATTTATAAATGTGAGCATGACTAACAGAATGTGGCACAACACTCAATTTTTAGAGGAAAAAATGATCAAAACAGTATGGTAATTGTATCATCTATGGTTCCCTGCATATTTTACCTGTTTAATTTAGCTTTACTGTTCTGGCATGGCTTAGAAGCTGTGATGAACTATTTGGCACAACAATCTGTGCAAACTGTTGGTACAAATTTATAAAAAGGTAAATGTTGAGCTCCCCATTAGCTGCAGGGATGCCCCTCACATAACTGACATATGAAAACAAAGCAGAATGTATTTCAGCAAGCAGCAGCAACAGAAACCTTTAATGGTATAAATGTTTTTTTTTTTTACTTTAAAACTTTACAAACAACTAAAAGCCAAACTACAGCATCCACGCCTCTGTGGTAACCTACGGCAACAGCTGAAGAAAGTGAGGCAGGTAATGGATTATCTATGGAAGGTAAGTGTGAATGTGTTTCATTTTAAAAAGAAACATAAATTCCACTTTTTCAGGCCTGGAAAAATGACTTTTCAAAAATCCCACAACCTTTCCAAGTTATTCATGAGTATGGGAACCTCGGACAAATGGGGCAGCTACTTCCAGAAATTTGGGTGAACATCAAAACATTTAGCCAAGATAATTGATATATTTCCCAAGTTCTCTTGCACACAAACCTCATGTGCAGTCATATTTCAGCCATGCTGTCTAGTAGTTTGTTCCAGTATAATATAATACGAGATTAGATAAGGTAGCAGTGAGGTAGAGAGTTGGCTTCCCCTGCCTCTGCTAATGGGATGTAAACCTTTTGGCTTTTGTTTCAGCGTATTGCTCTTTTCCCTTACATGCAATGAGTTAGGGTACGAATACTTATTGTGAATTTTGAAAAATAAATAGTTGAAACCTTGAAAAGAGTTGGTTTTCAAAGGTCTTTTCTCTCTTTGCGCCTTCTCATCTCAATCAGTGGAGGCAGACGGGGGTAGCCACATCATTGCAAAATAATAATAACCTAAATTTATCAAATAAATTAAGGATTTTTACCAAACACAAATGTTTGTTATCTGGGAGGTTGTGGCTCAAAAAGTTTAGGAACCACTAGTCCTGCAGCTCATGGAGCATCGCTGGGTATCTTTCTAATGTCTAGACTTTATCATTATTGATTAAACTTAAGGTTTAATTGAACTGAGGTCTTACAACGCCTGTGGGAGTGGCATATTCACTAGATATCAACAAGTTTCCAGGAATACTGAATAGAAGCGTAGAAGCAGAGCTAATTTGGTGGAAAAGCTGCCCCGGAGGAGCGTTATCAGCACAGTTTATGTGCTTCACTTGGACGAGAAGTATTGAATTGGAATGTGAATGTGTGTGCCACATCAGCATGGTTTATGAGGTGAAGCAGAAACGGTTGGTCTCTCTCAACACATTTAGCAGATACAGTGCTCTCTCTGCAGCTGTAATCTTAGGTGTGTCTTTTATAGGCACACGCACAAATGCACAAAGAAAAAAGAGCCTACAGTTTATATGGAGTGCAGTGTGTACCACTTACAGACACATGGTCATAAAGCATCAATCTTAAAGGAACAATTTTTTTATTTCAATTTACATTTTCATAACTGCTTTTAAACTTTAACTCCACAGCACCAAGACAGGAAAAAGTCAGTGGGTCACCTCCGTCACCTCAGCACTGCGAGCATTGGCTTCTAATTTCACAGCAATGTGGAATATAGCCGATCAGATGTCTTACTATAACTCCAGTGTTGGCCTGGAAGACTGATGGATCCAGTGACCAACGTTTCCTCCAGATGCCTGCTTCCACAAACCCACACAGGTACGTTGCAACACCGCAGTACACTCAAATACTGTAAAGAGTAATTGGGTTATCGGTTAAGCACATGCCCATGTTACACGCAAACACACACGAGCAGCTTGGAATGAAGTTCCTCGGGGAGGAGAGGCCATCCTATCCTGGGACCGTTCAGGGTCATCTGACTGCTCAATGCTGATGACTCCTCTGAGCCTGACCCTCTGACCTCTCACCCTCCGCTCCCTGATGAACTAAACAGATTCACACACACTGCTGCACAAGCCAATAATTGCACCTCCAATGTATGGGTGACAGTAAAATCCCCCAGTCAGAGCAGGAAACTCTGTTTTCCAGCTATTTTAACTTAAAAAAAAAAAGAATTTACTTTTTTATATTTAATTTTTGTGATAAGGTGTGCATTTACAAATAACCGAAATGAATACAGGGTGATGAGACTTGATACGTTATACTAACATACAGGGGAGAGAGAGAAAAGCAAAACAAAACAGAAAGGGGAGCAGGTAAGCAAATGATTGAAAGTGTGAGAAAATGATGCATATAAACCACACACAGTCCTTAGGATGGCAAAAATAGCAAAAATAAAATTAAAAAAATAAACAAATCATTACAATGATTTAAACTTTGTTAGTAGTTAAGAAATGATGATGCCAACACATCCCCCACAAGCCATGCTTAGCCTGTGTATCAATTGTTTTTGTTATTGTGTCTTTGTTTGTCCTAAGATGCACATAAAAGTTTGCCCAGTCTGCAGCTTGTGTCCAGCACTGGGCGAACACCTGAGCAGGGACACTGTCTCGGAAAGCCACATGGCCAGAGGACAACCAGCCCCTTGGACCCTCCATTGTCTATGTTGATTCTATTTTTCAAAGATTTGTATGTGTGGGTGTGCACGCTAATGTAATGCATTAAAATAAGAATAGCATTGCTGGGCAGCTGTTGGGCGGCTATTTGAACTTTTTGTGCATATTGGGATGACAGAGAAATGAAATGGCCTTATAAATAGGTCTTTCCATCAATTTATGGTTTAACAGGTTTGGTAAAAACATTATTAATTAGTACACGGAGGCAGTAAAGTAGATTCTGGAAAGTATATGTTGTTAGTTAACCTAGAAAATACAAAGTTGACATAACTTCATTTCAGCCACCAGCCTGATGACGGGTGAGGTGGAGCTCTGTAGCTAATTATGTACACAATCTTCATATTCACATCAATAAAAGCATTCCAGTCTTCTCTTAATGGTTTTGTTAGCTTTAGCTACTTTGATTGACAGTGGAGAGAGGAAAGGAAAGTGGGGGCTACGGTGCCTTGAACTGAAAGCCTTGAGCCAGGAGGCACCTGCTCAATCAGTTGAGTTACCGACCCGCCTCTCTTCCAGTCTTAAAGTCCCACGCAGTATATTTACGAAATGTCCCAAATCTAAGTTATTACATGACAGCATTGTTTTAATCGCTGATATGGAGGGTCGTTCTCAGGGACAAAAACAACAATTTAGCTAAATAATCTTTTGTCTGAAGCTGATGTTTGAGACGCAAGTCGCTTTTTTAAAGGCAATTTTCCAGGTTAAACAGTTCATTTGGTTTATTGATTGATTGATACTGTCAACGTCTCCCACACGTTACATAAACAGGTTTTAAAATGATATAAGAATTACAGAGGTTAAATCAGAGAATTCAAACAAACTTGAACTCTCATTCTGTCATTTCAGTGCGTTTCAATCTCCCCCTCCTCTATGTGAACAGAATTAATTATCACTGGAAATACTAAAACATCAAACACTGACATCTACACTGTTATAGTGTTTTGATCGTCTGACTGGCTGATTATTTGAACTTGTAATGAAGCAAGTTGTTCCCTTTTCCTGCAAACCGCACTGATGAATGTGTAGCCCGCAGTAAACTGGATGGTTGTGATGATGGGAGTTGGGAACACAACTCTGCTTCTTTTGCAGCCAGAGAAAATGTTTACGGCAGGAGCTGAGTGATATGGCCTCTGCTGATTTTTTAACCAAGAAATGTAATAAATAATGTGTATTTTTCTACATAATTTATAGGGAATAAAATGGGGTGAAATCATTGAGAGACTGGTTTATTCTTCTCAGCTAGCTCAGTGACAACAGGAAAGCACCGTCTTCCCACATTTTCTCTTTTTTTCAGCCTCTTTTCCCCTTCTCCTTTCACCTTTTACCCTCTTCTCTTTTTCCCCTCTCCTGTCCCTCCTCCCCCCTTGGGGTCTCTCAGGATTTCTCTGCTTCATTAGCTATCTGATAAACAGCTCAGAGGTTCAGCCCTTCACACTGAACCCGCACCTTCCTGTTCACATGGCCACAGGATGACCCCCATCACACACACTCCACACTCGAGTGCCGCTCAGACAGAGACACCGACCCCGGCGACCACCGAAAACCCCTTTACCTGAATTATATTCAGGCACACACCAGGGAAAACTCAGAGACCAGAGTTCAAATGCTGACTTACGTTCAGAAACTGCAGAAAGACATGGACTATGGGAATGTTTTGGAATTTGTAGTTTAGTTTTTGTTGCCATGTTTGCCAGTTTGACTTCCAAGGCCAGAAAACTCATGAATGAAAAAATATCAAATTATAAATGTTAACTTAAAAACATTCATATCATTGATTTAATACCATAAAATGTAATTTTTTTTAAATAATTTAGGAGCTTACTATGAGCAAAACATCTTTTAAAGTTAGATTTTTACGTGAAATTGTCATTTGAAAAAGACAGATGTAAAAATCGAGGCATTTTGAACCCTACAGGTCCCAGATTTGGGGCTTTTAGTTAATTGAAGTGATGTTGCACATCAATTTAAACTGCAGAATCTGAACTACAAGTCTGTAAAAACCTTTTTAAATGTTTCCAAACAATTCCAATCATAACTAAATGAAATAAGATATAGCAAACTTATTTAGGGTTGCTATAACAACCCACACACAACATCTCTGGCTCCAAAGCCACACAACTGTATCCAAACCATGCAATATTCTAAAAAGTTAGTGTTTTTTTTTATTTGCATTTTTCCTGTTTACTACCTTAATTTATTCTTTACCAGTAACACATATACTGTGATTTACACATATTGACAAATCTCACAAGTTTTCCCTTTAATGACACAAAAACTATTCAATTACACTTACTGGTTGCAAAGATATGCTCGTTTTATTAGGAATATGCAATTTGGAGTTAAATGGCATTCGTGAAAAGGGAAACATGAATAAAAGCATAAAAGGAGGCAGAAGTTTCTCACATTTAAAGAATCAGCAAATCTGTGAATGAATAATAATTCAAATAACCGATTCAGCAAACATGGCTTCAACATTCAGCCATAGCGGCTGACTTTTCCTTTTTATCATCTTATTTTTCTTATCCCTAAGTGTATTTTATCTAATCCATGCCATATGCCTCTGTCAGACCGGGAACAAGGAAAGGTTGCAGGAAAATCCCTGGTACAAACCAAAGGCTGGCTGCTGACTCAGAATACACTGGTATAATTCTGAAAGTGCAGTCTCACCACTATAATAACACTGGAAGAAAAAGTGGATGGATGCATAGTAATATAGAAATAACAACCAGAAAAAAAGATCCATAGTGGAGGAAGCTAAATTAAGCTTAAATGCTATTACAGGCCACCGATGTGGGGTGGACATTTTTAGACAGACATTAAATCTGGGAGTTCTCAGGCTGGAAACAGAACCTGATGCTTCATTTACTTGCTGTCAAAAAAAAGCTGAAGTGTCCAAAAGTAACTCCAAACCACAGCTTAAGTGATGACTTATCTAGACCTCCCTCCTCTGCAGCCAGCTGACCCCTCCGCCCACCCTCCACCCTCCCTTTGCCTCGCTCCCAGCGTTCCCGGTTCTCCCAGCTCCTCAGTCTTCTCTCTCGCCGCTCGACTCCAGCTGACATGTGGAACTGCTCACAGTAAACACTTAATAGAGCTGCCATTAAGGCTGCAGAAAGCCATCAGCCCCTATCACAGCCTGCTAATAACATTAACTCATGGGTTTCTCTCACAGGTATCCGCGTGTGGGCAAATGTACATCACATGCACACATTTTCTGCCTCACCCACACATGCAAACATGAAGCAAAGCCACTTGTACCTGGAAGGCACAAATTCACTGGGATTAATTCAAAGTGTTGCACAAATGAAAACAGAGCTTAATGGTAAACACTGTGAATTCTATACAAACATCACGAAGCATAAATGGATTAGCTACCTGAATTTGGTATAAGTCTGTTTATAATCACAGCTTTGCCACCAGTTAAAATAAAACATCGACCCCGACTGTGCTGCAGTGTTTTTAGAGACTTTAGAGGTTCATGTCTCCTCAACCAGCCCAGGCTATTCCAGATCATTTGTAGCTTAAGAGGTTCTCAGCTCTGTTCCACAACATGCTCACACAGCTGTCAGACAACAGCGTTTAAAGCCTGAAAAACCAGGAAAATGTTCTCATGTTGTCGTAGACCGGCCAGAGCCGTGTCTGCTCCTTGAATGGTAGCAGACGCAGCTCCAGTCTGCCACCCCCACCTCTTGCTGCTGATAATGAGATTAATGTCCAGCACTTACAGCTATGATACAAGACATTCATGTGGATATGCACTGACGTGTGCATTAACAAGGAAGGCAAAGCCCAACGTCACAAACATGGTCTCGGTCACGTCATAAGTTGCCGTTATCAGCGACTCTTTTCAGGCCAACATCCATCAAGGGCCACGACTTCCCGGTTACACTGACAATCATCTTCAGCCATCTTGTACTGGGATTAGGCAAATGGTATTGAAATTACAACTCCAGAACGACCTAGCGTTCTGTACCAGACTGATGCCAGATAACTTCTTACTGCCATAGCAGTTTATATGTGAACAAGTTTAACTTCCAGTACCACTTATTCTCTGCTGCACGCATGTTTATTTGCATTAAAATAGTTAATAGAATGACACAGACCTTTGGTTATCTCAGGATCTTCCTATATAGCTCTCCATCTACACTCCTGTTGATTTTTCTTCCAGCTTTGGCTTTCATGAACACTTAACAAGCATTTCTGAGGCACAATCTGCCAGTGCTACAAAGATGGCAGCTTGTCAACCAGCAGTTTGTTTCCTAATGGGGTGTGAACATTACACACCGTCTACACGGTTGTTAAGCTGGAAAATATTCCAGCTACAATATCACTTTTGAGCTTTAAACAAAACTAAATGATTCTTGTGTTTAATCATGTTCGGTTGATGTGCATCAGCATAATGGCTGTGGCCAAAAAATGATTGTTTACGATTAAGGAGAGCACAATTATTATGCAGGTTCATAAATACAAGTCAAATTTGAGCTCTGGGAGATGCGGATGAGTTTGGCTGAAACCATCACCACAGAATACAACTTACAGGATCAGGCATCAATATAAAACTTTGACAGATTAAGGGAAAGGGACTTTGTTGAAGCAGATGGACTTCAGTGGCTCACCTCAGAAATTGCTTAATGTGAACCAAAAACTTGCAGAAACAAAATGTCTTAATAAAGAATAAGGCTACGTTCACGTTGCAAGTCTAAATGCTCAAGATTTTTTTTTCTTATTGAAATTTGACAACTTTCATCACACAAGCATGTGCAGAGGAAAACACAACATGACGCAGCACGTAGTGTTTATGGTAGTAAATATAGATGCTCCACGTGTTTATGTATCGCTTTGGCACAGTCGGAGCCGACAAGTGGATGCTACAGTTATCCGCCATGATTTCATATTGCCGCGTTCCCCTTCCACTGGAAGAGAGTTACGATGTTTGTCTCACTTCTGTGATGTCAAAGTCAGAGGAAATGCAGCATTATCTGACTTAGGACCACATTTGAAGGTGGCCGGGTTGGATTTGAAAAAAATCTGATTTGTGCCGTTCAGAGTGATATGAGTCACATATGGGCAAAAAATTCAGAATTGAGCTGCAGTGTGAACATAGTCCAGAAATTCCAGCTAAATAATATATCTTGCACATAATGAGTTGAAGGTTTGGACTCATATTAAGTTTTAATAGCTCCTCCATGAGGGACCTAGACTGGTTCTGCAGCTGACTTACACCACCACCATTCCATCAGTGTCCAAACGCATTTCTTGTTGTACTTGTAGATGGCAAAGTCCTACAAAACCTCCTAGGATGTGGAGAAGTACAAATTCTGATCATGTCTATGGGTGTAATAAAAATGATTAGGTTAATTTTATGGCCTACTGATCTCTGAATCAGATTTCTCTCTGTAGCAACAGGTCTGTTTGCAGTGTTGTTCCCTTCCAACAGGTCTTCCACTCAACATATACCATTAAATATAACACACAGAGGTACTCTAAGCTAGGGCACAAGGATGTATTGCTAATATCAGAACCAAACCATAATATAGAACATTTGCTACTGTGTATGTTCTCAAGTCTTTCCTTTAACAAACTACAAAGGAAACAGACACCATATTGAAGATGCCTTGTGACACATCATCATGTTACAGCTCCAGTTTTGTGACTTTCTGGGAGGGTTTAGGCAACAAAAGTACCATATCGGTGTTAGAAAAAGACCATCATTACAACTATAGTGCATTTTTCTACTACACAGCCATCCAGAGATTGTATATTATTGACACTAAATTATAAATCTCAATTCCATGCAGGAACATTTGACTTATGGGATGTTCTTTGGAGGATAGTCTCCTCTTTGTTAGCTTTAAGTGCTAACAGCATCTACAGTGATATCAATTTTCAATCATACACTCACAACCATCATGCGGCTAAGAGCATATAATCATTTCTGTTTGCATACCTGTGCAGAAAAGGTTTGCAACTTAAGCCAAAAAGGCTGGGACTTTGCAAAGAGAAGTGCAGTACCCATTCACAATCTGCTAACAACTGGATCTGTGTCATCTGAGGGAACAGAAAGCGAACAAAGTAGGTGACAACACACAATGTGTACGTGTGTGTGTGTGTGTGTGTGTGTGTGTGTGTGTGTGTGTGTGTGTGTTAAACAGCATTCCATAACAGTGGAGGATAATCCCAAACACCGGATTAAGAGAAGAATGAACATGTCTGATAAGCGCCTCTGAAACTCTGCACTCAAAGGATCCTTTTGTTCTTTGTGCATCTTTGAGTTAATGCTCATAACACGCACCTTTTCACACTTCTACTTTCCCTCTGGGGGTCTGACAAGTTGTTTGTAACTCCATCAACACAGAGCCCGTCTAGCCTCTCTAAACAATGTATTATATAACACTGCACTGTTGCCAACTCAACTCTGAAACACAATCCATACCAGAAGAAATATTTTGAGACAGCACAATACTGTTCACAGATGTGAAGCAATTTAAAACTAAAAGTTTTATTTCTTTCTCTTGTGGTTTTAAAACAAAGCACAGCATATAACCGGTGCATGCATGATCATAACAAAATCTAATTTCAATAACCTGTTTTATATAAATATTTAAAGTAAAAATTATATATGTTGATGCACATACATTTTAATATACTCTTATTATTTTTACTAAAATATGAGTACAATAGCTCTTTTAACTGAATATGTGATTATCAACCAGAAAGCTTCTGATGCAATGATGTTACATAACATCCAACTTCCACTGACACTATTCAGATTCAGGACTACTTGTAAAAATAATCCATTTGCACACTGGTCACTGTCAACCCTCTTATCAACATAACAACAGCCGGACTCATAGTTCCCAACAAGGCCTGCAGAGACACTCAGTCTGAGCTTCAGTGACTCAGTCCTGCCTTCTGGTTTAACCAATACAGATAAAGCAGTTGGTACAAAAACAATATTTGAAGGAAAATTCTGGCATATTTCAACCTTATCCCCATTTCCTTTTGCATGGGGATGGAAATTATTGAGTGATTTGTTGCAGGAAGGCAATAGTATGTGTGAGTAATAGCAGAGGCAGCCGTTCTGGGTAAAGTGGAGGTCCATAACCTACAGTTTGTTCCAAACTAGGACAACAAAATATCAAACCACGCTTCCACAAACCTCTGACGGCTGTTGCTCTTCCCTCTGCCCCTCATACCACCAGGTGAAGTAAGTAAAATAATAAATAGCAAACATCATCCCCAAGATGCTAACTAAGGACATGCTTCCCATTAGTTCTCATGAAGATTACGGTTTATGAAGTTTGATGGAATTATTTGACGGTGAGCTTGATAGTCCAATGACATACAAGGTTATTAGAATAGTGGTCAAGATTTCTAGTAGTAGGTCTAATATTTATATCAGGGGAACTAGGGAACAACAGGGGAACTAGGGAGCAGACAGGTTAAGACAGGGCCCTTATTCATCAACGATCATGCTTTCACACAAGTCTGTGCTTATTTAGTGCATGACAGCCTGCGAAGTATGGAATTGATCAACTTGTGTTCATGCTTATGGTATGTTTAGAAAAAACAAGTGCTTAAATATAATAACCTCTCCGACCAGGCATAATATTCACTCAATTACTAATAACACATCATGTCATTTCTACAGAACATTTAAACCAACAGAGGTAAACCAAAGAGCTTCACAGAATAAAATACAGCAGCTAGAATTTCTGTCCTCCTCCAGCGGTGGATGCGTCTCATCTCCTTTTTTATTTTAATTGTGTGATATTAGACAATTTTACAATCTTAAAAAAAAAAAAAAAGTAGCTCAATTTCTTTCTCACTGTTTGTTTGTTGGATTGTTACATAATATTTATATCCTGCTCTTAAATGTTGGCAAGTGTGCTTCAAATCTATTTCTTTTAACCAGTGAAAGAAAGAGATGTTTGGTTGGTTTCAAACTCAGCAGAAAGGAACTTTTTTTACCTTCTCAGAGGAGAAACACTAGAAACTATTTCCATGTGACTTGTGGATGTATTGTCATCATATATAGTTTATAATGTGTGTTTGTGGTTGTGAACAGGCAGGTGATCTACATCATGTGGGGTTTATCCACAGCTGATTACCGACTGCGTACGACTGGCCTCGACACGTCGGATCAATTCAGGTTTTTTGTACCAATACGAACATTCTGAATTTCATTCGTAGGATGGAAATTAGGACAGTTTCTATGGCCCCGGTCCCATTTTGCACATCGGTAGTTTATGCCATTTCTACAAGCAGCCAAGTAATGATAGATCACCTCAGAAAGCAGCGAACAGAAAACTGGTAGGCTAACATTCCACGAGTTATTAGGCCCGAGCACCGAAGGCGGTGCGAAGGCCTATTGTATTGCAAGTGTTTCTCGTTTTTCTTCTTCTTCTT
>JAOXYM010000015.1:2754954-2765081 GCA_028567055.1 Leptatherina wallacei
ACACACACACACACACACACACACACACACACACACACACACACACACACACACACACACACACACACACAAAGGTTGGGCTAAGTGCCATGTAATGAGGACAGAGCTGCTGATTCTTGGAGTTTGGCGATAGCGTCATTTTTACACCGTGAGAACATGAGAAACACATTTCTCAAAGGAGTCTTGTCATTGGCTGTGGGTGTGTTACCATTTTTGGGGGGAAAGGGGGGACAAAAATACATGCACACACACACACACACACAAATCAGTGAGTTTGCATTAAATTTAGCAGCTGTAGCCTGATCCGTTATAGCTGGGTTATAAATAGGGAGAGCAGGGGTTTAAGAGGATGTAAAAAGGTGGTTAAAAAAAGTTGCTTCAGATTTTCGGGTCTTTATTTAATGTGAGTCGGTACAAGCGCATGTGGAAATAGATGCATATGTACACACGCATCCTCATCTGTCAGAGAGAGAGTATCAGTAGCAGAGGCATGAGTGATGCTGGGCCAGAAAAGCTCTTTATTTATTTAGCTCTGTTTGAAAAGGCAGGAAGAAAAACAAGCATGAGCTTGAGGAGGCGGAAGATGTGAAGCCTGCCTCCCAACTTCACAGACCTACCGACTGTTTAGATTTACTTATATATCTTTCACCATACACCACATAGGGTAAGCAGAATGTACAGTAATGTCATCGAACTTCCTCCTGGAAAGAGCAAACCTGCAGAGAGATGGAGTATGTGAAGTGGTTGGAAAAGAATTCCAAAGGGGGGATGGTGGACTGTGGGGCAGCAAATAACTTATAAACATATAAATCCTGTTCATACTGGAAGAAAAGACTGTTTAGGTGATTGGTTGATGCACAAATTGGGCAGCATTTATTGATTCATCATAGAAAATTTGCTACATTCACAGTTTAAAAGTAAAAATTTGTATTTGCTTTTTAATTTGAGAAAAAAAGAGTCAATAATAACAATTGTTTTTTTTTTTAGCCAGAGCTAATTTTCATCCCATGTCCCTTTGTAGCAGAGTCACCACATCACAGCACAAAGCAGCAGTGCAATAAAGACAATGTAAGGGCAAATAAAATACTTCATATCAATGAAATTCATCCTAGGTGGAAAACTAAAGAAGAAAAAAACTATTTGCATCACAGTCATATATATGAAGCTTCCGAAAGTTTTCTAGCGTTACATTTAGATGATGGCTGCAAAAAATGTGGTATCGGTGCATCCCTCCTTAAAACTATGAACCTCTGAGTATTTTCGAAGTACAAATCTTTGTTATGTAAACTTCCAGGGCCTGAAACTGTCCTGGAGCACCTGGTGGCCGACACACCGATACACACCACAGATCCAGATATGAACCGTTTGCTTTACTACGTCACGTTTGTCATAACAAATAAAGTTTGAAAATGAAACTAAGATAAACCAAAATAGAAAAAAATAAATGAATAGATAAATAAAGTAACAAAAAAATTCAAATAGAATAAAAATAAAAGATAAAATATAATTAAATGAAATAAATAAAATAAAACTGAAGAAAATGAAGAAAACTAAAACGATTCTAAATCCGAGTGGATTGAAGCTGTGGTTGACTATTACAGACAGCATCAAGTTCCAGGGTCTCCACGTCCACACAGGGTCTGACCGGGACCCCAAACACTTCCTACCAGGTGAAGAAAAAACCCAACAAAGGCTTTTCTTCCTCAGGAAGTTTAAAACAGGCCTGACTCTCCTCTCAGCTGCTCGCAAACTTCTATAAAGCCACATTAGAAAGCATCCTCTGTCTCAGCATGACAGTGTGGTACGGCAGCTGCACAACACAGGACAGAAAGGACTTGGCCCGGCCGGTTAAACCAGCCCAGGGGATTGTGGGATGCCCTCTCCCAGATGTGGCCGGGTCCAGAAGACCAGACGCATTGCTGCAGATCCCACCCACCCGGCCAACGGACTCTTTGTACCGCTCCCTTCTGGGAAATGGTATAGCAACATAAAAACTCGCACCACCAGACTTAAAGACAGCTGTAACGTCCATCTCCCCACCTGCAGACTCACAAGAACCCATTAAAGAAGCCATTTACGTGTCTATAATCTGAGAATTGGAACTATTCTGCACTTTCATTGCTTAGACAACTGGAGCCGCAAAACAGCACATATTTGACGTATATAAAGTGTGCTTTTAGAGTACATATAGGTTGTTTATAGTGTGCATATTCTGTATATTCTCTATATAGTCCCTTTGATATAGAGAGCTACCAAATGTAAATTTGGTTAAGTGTATTGATATTGACAATTAAGAAGTCTGGAGTCTGAAACATTTTTATCTGCTACAGATGTTCATTTTATTGTTCTGTTTCACAGCTAACAGGAAATAAGCCAACATTACAACAGCGGCTCATCCTTGATATGTTATTGAGATTAAAAAGTAAGATATAACCTTATCATTCATCTAACAGATGAAGCTTTAGACAGAATAAGCAAACAGCTAAATTACAGCAAATTGTCCAAATATTTATAATTACTTGATTTATTTAAGGATTTATTTTAGAACTAGCTTATATTTAGTGTTTCATGAACATTTACCATTGAAATGTGTTATTTTATTCAATATAGCTTAAGATGGCATTAAATAGTAAATAGGTTTGAACATTTTCTGTCATGTTTCACATTTGATGGACAAAATAAAAAGATTAGACAAATTCTGTAAATGATACCGGTTTCATTGCCATCAGTGTTTTTTCAGATTTTAATGAACTTTTCATGGAAACTGAATCAAGATAATCAAGCATTTCACAATTTGCATTCACAAAATTCAGCTTTGGCTTCCTCTCCTCTCACAAGCATTCATAAATCAGCAGTATTCTGGGACAACAAGTATTTGTAAAGTGGAGATAACACCATGCATGACACAGGAAGCAATTATTATCATGTTACATTTCATCCCATCAGACTGTGGGAGGTATACACAGTTTGTGGGAGCTGCTGTATTTTTAGCCTTTCCACAATATCTGAAAAGAGATAATGCCATGGGAAACTGGAATCACACAGACCAGATGAACAGATCAGACAAAGAAAAGAGTGAGGACCTGGAGATTCAGTGAAGAGTTAAGAATAGATTAGTTGTCCTTTTTCCTTCCTCTGAGGTTTAAGTGAGAAAGCAGAGGCAGGGTGGAAAGTCGGGGGTGGCGAGCACACTGTATGGGTGTCGAGTTGTCTTTGTGAATTGAATTTCCAGACTTCCTCAATGGTTTGAGTTGAACTGTGACCGAGAGACGCATGACCTGTGACCCTGGAGGTTGAAACCGGGAGCAGCTCTGTTACAAAGTGGCTCTGTTTACATTGCAAACTGTAAACAGATTGTTCTCTGAAATGCTCCATCACTTTTCCTCTGTCACTCAGAACAATGCTGCCTTCCTCCTCCCAGCTGTATGGACCTTTGAATGTACACGTCTGTGTCAGGCTCAGTCTCTCTGAACTGCGTGTCCAGCTACAGTGATGCCATCTGCTTGTTTACGCTTTCCCTGCTCCCTTGCGGCCACTACAGTGCGTACAAATTGGACAATTAAGAACAGGTGTATTTATGTGATACTAATGTGCGCAGGAAAAACCAAAGCAGCACAGTTTTTGGTTTTTATGGAGCTTGAATCCTGCCTTCTCTCCCTCCCACTAAATTCTAAACTGCAGGTGGAAGAGCAACTCCTCCCACGTAGAAAAGGAGGGTGCAGACAGTTGCTCAGCCTGTAAACTTTAATGGCATTTTGTCACATATTCAAGAAAGCTGTTAGTTTATTTATAGAAGGCCAGGGGCCATGGACGATTTGTAGGCTGACGTCTAAACAAGAGCCATGTTGGATTGATTAAGCTGCAAGAGAGGGAGTGCAGGGCAGGAATCATCCCAGAGAATGGGAATGTACAGCTACAGATGTTCTTGTACCATTTTCATGTGATCAATGCCGACACTGTTGCAGATATAAATCATCTTTTAAAGTCTGGGTATTTTTGCTTCATGAATAACCAAACTTGCGATTATCTTTATAATCTTTGTAAAAGATGAGACAAATTGTACAAACATGGTACCAACAAACCTCACCATGACTGTCTAATTCAGTGTGCATTCTGGCTTCATGATGATAAATGAAAATGCCTGGATGGAGCATGAGGTGCACTCTCCAAAGAGCATACTTAAATTTACTCTAACCCAAGTGGACCCGCACATACGACCAGAATTTGTTGCTGTAACAGTTGGGAGAGCATTTCTAATATTGCAAATAATGTACTCTTTTCCTTTATATATGTGTCTGTGGGTGCACATCATGTGCATGTCATCACATTTAAACAAAAGCAGTGGTTTAACATTTGGAAAGACGAGATGCTGAGGAATAAAAGATGCATGGATCCACTAGTGTAATGGAAAAATTGAGGGTTTATTGAGATAAGCGGCATAATATTTCCAGCCAGAGCTGCAGAAGATAAGGTCACAGTAAAACTACACCATTAAAAGAGCGCCTCAAAGCCTCAAACTAAGGAAAACAAACTGAATAAATTATGTAAAGCTTGGTGACAGAAAAAAACAGGGAAGAATGGAAACTTTGACTTTTGAACAACTAATATAAAAATCATGTGCTCTGAGATGAGTCCTGGTAAGAAGTCCTCTGCTCATTTACAGCCACAGGATTTCTGTCTATCATATAAAGCAAGACGTATTTACCCTTGTTTGTATCTGTGCATGTTTGTATCTTGTTCCATCTGTGCATTTATAGCTCATATTTTACTTTTGACAACCATCCCAAAAAAGTTTGGATGCTTTGCAAAATGTGAATTAAATGGAATCCAATGATTTGCAAGTCTCACAAACCCATATTTATCCCCAACAGAACATAAACAACATATCAGACATTAAAACTGAGACATTTTACTATTTCATGGAACATATGAGCTCACTTTGAATTTGATGGCAGCAAAATACTTTTTAAATGTTGGAACTGGGGCACCAAAAGACACAAATCAAAACAACCAGTGGGGAATTTAACAACTATTTAGGTTAACTGGTAACAGGTGAGCAACATGATGGGTATAAATGGAGCATCACAGAGAGGCGGAGTTTCTCAGATGTAAAGATGGACAGAGGTTCACCAGTCTGAAATGTACCAGGTCTAAATGTTGTGGAACAATTTCAGAAAAATGTTCCTCAATGTAAACTCAACTTTGAAGATGCCACCATCTACAGCTGGGCAATCCAAGCTCAGTCCGTCAAAGCTACTATCCTGCAACTTTTAGATGCTTCCCGACTCCAACACACCCGAATCAAATGAATGGTTCGTTACCAGGCCACTACAGAGCTGAATGAGATGCACATGAGGGAATTAAGCCATGTGAGTCAGAGTTGTTGGAGAAGGTAAGCATCTAAAAGTTGCAGGATAGTAGCTCTCCAGGACTGGACTTGGGCATCCCTGATCTACAGATTTTATCATCAAAAATTTAAAAAATCAGAAAGAATCTCTATAAGCATAGGACAAGGTTAAAGGTCAAAAGTGGATGCTCATTATCTTCGTGTCCTGAGCATGCATGGTATCAGGAACTTCCAGAATTCACTGTTTGTTAATACAGTTCTTTGTGCAATCCACAACTGCAGTTTAAACTTTATTTTGCAAAAAAAAAGCCATTTGTGAACACAGTCCTAGGAACTTAAAGAGGAGAGGGAGCATCCAACTTGTTTTCATTGGACAGTTTCAAAGCCTGCATCTCTGATGGTATGTGGTTCCATTAGTGCCAATGGTGTGGACAGCTTCCACATCTGTGAAGCTCCATCAATGCTGAAGTACAAAGAGGTTTTACGCAGTAGTAAAAGTACGCAGAAGTCTCTTTCAGGGAAGGCCTTGCAGATTTCAGCAATAGTCCGGGTGCTGAACCGGCCTGCCTGCAGTCCAGACCTTTCACTAACAGAAAACATTTGGAGCATGAAAGCAAAAATCCAGCAACGAAGGTCCAGGACTTTAACAGCTAGAATCTTGCATCAGAACAGAATGAGACAACATTCCTCTCCTCATTTCCCAGATGTTTGCAGACAGTTGTTAAAAGAAGACGGGATGCTTCATAATTGTAAACATCACCCTGGAGCTACTTTTTAGAGATAGGCTGCTGCCTTCAGATTCAAAATAGGCTAAAAATGTTTGTTTCAGCTTCTGATATGTTGTTGATGTTTTATAGAGAAAAAAAATTCATTTTTGAGATTTACAAATCATTCCACTCTGTTTTTATTTACATTTTACACAACATCTCATCTTTTTTGGAACTGGATTGTACCTCCAACAACACCTACACCAAAAGGGGTTCTTGCCACTGTTTATCGTACCAGCAGTAACACTAATTCTATCTAAAAGTCCCCACTATAAGAATTATAACCTGTAACGACACATAAGTCTCGGATAGGGTACAATTAACATCACAATTACTACAACTGCATGGTGAGATCCTTTTATTGTGCATGTTGATGGAGCAAAGCAATTATTAATGAAACCTGTATTTGTGGTTTCTGCTATAACAAGATAAAATACTTTGTGAAAAAAGTGTGACAAAACTGAGTCAGCCAGTTATAATTCAGACACCATTAGTTTGATTTCTGTACTTTTGCAAAATCCAGGTGTCCTCTTTGACAATAATCTGCTTTTTTAATAGCCTCAACCCAACTCAAACTTAAACCACCATAATCAAAGACGAGTGCAAGCTCATAAAGTGTAGGAAACAGTTTGGCATGGCTAAGACAATAAGTCCAAGTTAGGCTATCAGAAATCAAATGTGTTCTACTTGTTGACTGGGGGCATATTTTTTGAAAAGTTGTGCATACAAAGTTTTAGGGGCGACTCATCTTTGCAGAAAAGCAAAAGGTTGGGGATGTTCAACTTTAGGGTGGGATTTACGTTAAATAGAAAAAGTTCCCTGGTGACCCGTCGCATCCATTTGCTGATTGCTGAGATAATCCTTGCGACCCTGAATTGGACTAAGCGGTACAGAAAATGGATGGATGGAAAAAGTTCACGCTACAGTCATAGTACATCATGAATGGACATTTGAGTAGAATCGATGGTAATTCCTTCATCTCAAACTATTTACTGAAACAAAAGCTAACGACAGTGGTGTTACCACAACATAAAAATATAAATGGAATCATAACTTGTCATGTGTTTGGTGTTGTCTTTTATGATGTCAAAATGTGGACAGTATATTGAAGAGGACTGTTTAAATATAAGCCAGGATATTTAGTGATAGATTTATGGTCAGATACGTCTTTTGTTTTGGGTTTTTTCACAGTTAATCACCTTGTTAGAAAATGAAAAGTTGTGTCCATTAAAAGTTTAGGGAATGTCAAATTAAGTTCCTTTAAAGGTCATAGTGCATTTTTGGTACATTTTGACATCACACAAAAAGCTGAATATTCCGGGTTTTTTCTGAGTAGTGTACATGTGATGTAGAAGGAGTAGGTAGCAGGTAAAGACCATGACACTGGAGGTGATTTGGTCCTTTGAAAAATCTCTTTTATCTAATCACTGGTTTGCCTTATCACTGTGAACTGAGACAACACTGATAAGGTACAGGGTGACACAAAGCAAAATCATCGGGGGTCTTCGGGGACAGCTGGGAAACTGCACATTCATCATTTTCACAAAACATAAAACGGGGACAAAATAATATTTTAAAAACAGATAAAATCCCCCTCCATCCTCCGTGCGCTTTATCTATCTTTCGAGTGCTTGTTGATTCATTAATGTTATCTGGCCACCACAGCAGGAGCGAAGGGAGGGGAGACGTGAAACACACACACAAAAAAACACACTCACCGTTTCCTGAAGCACATGCCGGGTTTCCTGTGATAAATTATTTTCAAATCAAAGTCTACCTTCACCTGCTGCTACTGATAGCCTCATCCTCCGACCGACGTCATTACAGCAAAAATCACACAGGGTTGGTCACAAAGATGAAGGGATGAAAGATGGATAAGAAGCGGACGAATAAAGTTGCAGAAGCAGAACAACTTGCATGAAAGATATAAAATAAAAAAAGGTGGCAAAAAGAGCATTGGGATTGGAAAAAATAATAAATAATATCAAGTAACTGACTGACTTTATGTTTGCAGGAAAATCAACTGTTGTTTGGGACATTTTATTTCCTGTGATGAACATTTTAGTCACAGAATAACAGCGATTTTGGAAATATTTGCACCATATTGCATTCTCATATGAAGTTTTTTGCAATTTTTTAAGTTTAAAATTCTGTTATATATATATTATATATTATTATATATTTATATTAGCATATGTTTAACTTGTAATTATTTCTACAAGTTCATAACATTTAAAAACAACATTTTGTATAATATTTCTTTGGGAAATTTGTCCACCCTGTCATATCAATTACTTTAAAAGAAAAAAAAAGTTGTCAAACTTCATCAATCCTTAGTATTAATTTGACTGATCCTCGATTTACTCAATCTCAGCAGACCACCAGCCACTCATGTTTTTTCTTTAGCCTTTTTTATAGTCACGCACTTAAACTCAAATACATGGTTTGAGTTAAACTCTAAAATGAAAGTTTAAGATGGAGGGGAAAACAACTTGGACCAGTGTTAAATTACCACTTACACAACTTCAGGGTTCCTTTAAAACTGTCACCGTGTCATGTGGTGATAGACACATGGCTTCTAGAAACATAAAATAGCTCCATATTTCACTGGCGAGTGGTCTGCCTGCCATCTGCGATCCTGATACTGATCTCAAAGCAACATCTTCAAGCTAGTCTAAATTCCTGAGTTGCATCTTAAGAGGAGAAAAGTGAGGAGAAATGAGTGAAGTTTGGACATGTGCATCCTTTTGTTGAAGGTTTCTCATGTTTGAAAGAAAAGTGGCACATCATTTTGTTCTCAAAGTGTAAATAAAGTTCTCATGAAGACTGTTGCGCTCATCTGACAGATTATAAAACACAACGGACACGCTGCAGCTGCGTCGGACCAAATGTTTAACGCCTCTCCTTCTGTCTCTTCCTCGTCTAGTCCAGCAACGTGAAAGATTGGTAGGATGAAGACTCGGGGTGTGCAAAATGTTGACAATAATATTGTGATCGCCGTTTAAACGAGGTGCAATTTGGCCAAGACCAAGAACATATGCGCTGAAAGTCCACGCATTCACATGACCACCGGTGGGCCTAAGTGATCCCAAGAGGTCTTGCTAGTTTCCCTGCAACACATGTTAGCCATGTGCGGCTATGCTAACATGAAGGAAACAACTATCCCAAATGATTTAGTGGTGAAACGTGGGTCTAACTCTCTAGCATAGAAGTAGGTTTAGGGGAGACTGACGTAGGTCACAAAACACTAAAGTGCAGGGTATATTGAAAACCTGTCGCTGTGAAACCACTCTACAACTTGTTACATCGCCCTCAAACAAACTGCATCAAAGAGGACGAAAAAAAACTTTGAAGCATCAATCACTGAGCAACAGAATAAGATAGGAAAAGTCAACAATGGCAAGACGTAGCATATGCTATCACCAGTTATGCAGCTACAGAAATGGTTTCGATTTAGAAGGTGGAGAAAGAAGGCTTCAAACATGAGAACAGCCTGGATCTGAGATATACGGAAATATTTAAGCAAAACATCTCTGTCCTACTTGTACGATTCAAATCTGGAACGGAGTTCAATGTTTCTACACTCCAGTTGAAATATGAGGAATCTCTGACTCAGCTTTACTAGAACTTTCTGCGATAATTTGCAAGTTTCTTTTTTTTATCAGACTTGTAAACTGTTACACGTACCCGACATGTTTCGACGGTAACCCCTCCGTCTTCATCAGAGGTGTTACTGGATGGATAGTGACGTAGTTATCAGCTATTGTTCACGTGGATGTGGTCGTCCAGTCAAGCTTGACAGATCAACCGCAGCTCTTGCCGACCGCCCGCTGTCTCAGTACGTCGCTTCAGGTGTGTGAAAAAAAAGCAGAAGGGCCCCCTTGTCCCGGTTCATGGCTGCCTGGGCTCGTTTTCTGATCTCTACCACCTCCATGATCTACGGAGCCCGGCAAGTGTCAGCGGTGAAAAAAAAAAAAACCTGGTGGAAATCCGTGCGCACGGATTACGAAACT
>JAOXYM010000015.1:2765181-2799147 GCA_028567055.1 Leptatherina wallacei
GTGTCAGGTATTGTTTTCAGTGTGGACGAACACGTGAACAACAGCTGATAACTACGTCACTATCTATCCAGTGACACCTCTGATGGAGACGTAAGGGTTACTGTTGAAACATGTGAAGTACGTGTGACAGTTTCCGTGTCTGATAAAAAGAAACTGGTAAATTATCTAAGAACTTGAACACTATGAATTGGTAAAGTACTTTCTTCCTTAAACATTGTGTCCATTCATGTAATATGTAAGTAACATCTAACCAATCACATTTCAATGGAATCAAACTAATTCATTAACAGAATGAACATTTTATAGGATATTGACTGATTATCATAACTGTCAAAGTCAAAAATAATAAATAAAAATAGAGATATCATTTTTTACCCAGATTAATTGGGGATGTGCAAAGTGAGAAATTAGGAGTGGAGGTCTAAAATTTGAATGCCTAACCTAACTAATCTGTAATACTGTATCTCAGCATTTCCTCACACAGGATTGACAGGATTCCCCAGGAAATAAGCAAACAAGCAACTAAGTGGATAAATTAACAGTCAAGCACATGTCAATAAAAGATAAAAAGAGATTTGTGCTACCCAACAATGCCAAGATAAAAATACTAATAAAGAAGATAAAATGATCTGGTTTACGATCATATAAACACCACAGGATACCGTGTAATCTATTCCTGATCCTGTATCCCAGGAACTTGCTAAAACTGGATGTAAACATAATTTGATTGGATAACAGCTCAGATGGACATGCCTTTGGTTCCTATTATTTGTGGGATTATTTTCATTTAGTTTTGATTTCCCATTTTTTATGTATCTATTGCAAAATTGTTCTGCTCTGAAAATTATTCAGCAAATTTTTCATTCAACTGTTCAAAAACATTGGATCATTATCAGAGTGGCATTGATTGTAAATGTAAAAATCAGAAACAATATGATCAAAAGCGACAGACAGATGTATCTCTGCATCACCCAAACAAGCACAGTGTTTGTGCCTCACACAGTATCTCATCCACACACGCACGCGCGCACACACACACACACACACACACACCCTCAGGGGTGTTATCAGCAGGGTGACCAGATCAGACGAAAGCGGTGTCCCTGTTGGTGCTGGGCGATAACATCAGGACATCAATACAAAAAACTCAGAGCCAAATGACACTGAAAAGGACAAGCGATTACCCATCAGTGTCATCAAAACAATCCACATGGCCGCTCTGCAGTCACACACACACACACACACTTCATACAGATACGCACAATCTCCGAGTCCATCAGAGGTGTGTGTTTTTCAAATGTTTCTGTAATGTGTCCAGTGAGTGAGATAAGACAGGAATAGTGTAAACAGCAGATTGTGAGTGTGTGTGTGTGTTGAATGTAGTGCCTCCACATGTTGCGCATAGGAAACAGATGCCTCACCCCTGGCTATGACAGAGAGAGAGAAAAAGAGAGACAGGCAGCCTTGTGGTTGTTGTTCCACATTGTTCCACAGTCAGACACCCAGAGGGGTACACGGGTAATAAAGTAGTGCCGAAGTTTGGCCACTTTCAGTGGCGCGTGTTGACCTTCGCAAATTCCTCACATGTGGCAATCTGTGCACCTAAAGCTCCCAAAAAAAGGCTCTTAAAGTCCTAAACTTTCTCACCATGATATACATAATAACATGTTACTGCAGCTGTACTAAAGTAAACTAAACTAAGCTGATCACTGTAACGCTGCAGCTGCAATGGTGGGAAAGGTAGAGCTGAAGCACAGCAGAGGGGGATGCGCAGGAACATGCGAGCTGTATTTGTTCACATGTTCAAGTCGAACTCAAAGTTACCAAGTTTTGTTCTTAACAAGAGGCCCTGGACTGACTGCATTTAAAACTGTGATCTTGGTTTAACATTGGAAAGTTAAATATTTTCTTTAAGCAAACAAACCTGGATATGAGAAATCTTACTGCAAAATCACCATCTTTTACTGAACTAAAGGTAAAGTTGTGGTTGATTTAATTCAATGTTCAAGGCAAATGGATTGAATCGTATGAAACCCATCCTGCCAGCCAACAAGTTATGCCTTTTATGTCCAAAACATAAATGTTTGAATCAATCAGCGAACTAAACTGGAAGTAGAGACAGGTTTTAGGTGTGACAACACAATGAAGGCAAATTCCTATTCACTGAGTGGCTCAATTTTGTATGATTGATTGAGAACAGTTTACAGCTGCTTTGTCCAATTATTTTATGTCATTTAAATCCAGTTGATCTAAATGGCATCAATACAGAGAAAGTCAACCATTTCAATTCAAGTCCAGTTAGTACAGTCCAATTCAATAGAACCCACCACAAATCAACCTTAAATAATTCATTACCAATCAAATAAATTCAATCCATCCATTTTCTACCATTCATCTGAGGTCGGGTCACAGGGGTAGACTTCCTTTTCCCTGGCCACTTCTTTCCAGCTCATCCAGGTGTAATCCTGAGGCGTTCCCAGGCCAGCCAAGCGTTCCCAGCATTCCCAGCGCCTCCTCCCGGTGGCCGGAAGACCAGGGAGGTGTTCAGAAGACATCCAAATGAGATGCCGGAGTCACCTCATCTGGTTCCTCTCAATGCAGAGGAGCAGCGGCTCTTCTCTGAACCCCTCCAGAATGACCGAGCTCCTGACCCTCTCTCTCTAAGGCAGAGTCCAGACACCCTGTGGAGGAATCTTATTTTGGCTGCTTGTATCATGGTGGAGGGGTTTGAGTACCTGTGTTTTCAGGGCTATTAGCCCACAGAGCAAAAACTTGAGGTTGGGTGCAATGCAAATTGGGTGGTTGCCTGATCCTCGACTACAGAAGCTGGCTCTAAATTCAATCTTCAGTAAAACTTAATTTTATAGTGAAAAATCGGCATAACTGCGTATACACAATGCCAATTCCCTTGGTTAAAGAAACCAAGGTCTGTGAAATAAACCATCCAGCATCAGGATGTGACTAAATGCAGAGGAGGCCTGACAAAGTCTTGTAGTTTTGTCCTTCCCCCCCCCCCCCCCAACTATTAAAGAAGGAATGAAAAAAAATACAGCTCATAAAATTAACACAACACATCCATCTATCTTCTTCCTGTCCAATCCCACACTGTCTTTGAGTTATTCATCCTCACTTCATCTCCCATTAAACACAATCCCTCCAAACATCCCTGCTCTCCTCCAGCCAAACTCAGTGGATCCATCCCAGTGAAGGTTCCTGAGGGTGCATTAACTCTGCCCGTACACTCCTGCTCCTGCCCTTCCTGTGGAGCTGCAGAGGGAGTCACTACAGGAAGCTTTCTTCTCAGAGGACAGCCCACTTCCTCTAGAGAGAAAGAGTGATTAAGCTGAGGCTTGGAAGTGAAAGAATTCCACTGTTGAATCGTGGATATGATTCTCAATGTTTGTATTCAGTAACAGACTGGTAAAGTAGAGAGGCCACTGGGTCCTAAGAGAAAAAGAAAGCAACTACTCCGTGTGTAAACACTGATGCACTGGAGTCCATGTGGATTGTATAGCTGAAAATGAGCCAGATTTAGTTTCATCCAACAGTTTAAACAAACTCAGTACAGCTTGCGCTGGTATGCTGTCCCTTTTATTTATAGTGGAGTTTAACGAGATAAATGGCTACCTTGATATAAATGTTTCAATTATCGTGAAAAAAAAAACTTCACCACATAGAATGGTGGCAGCGTAATGCTTGAAAATGTGTATTTCTACAATATCCATCCATTGTAAATATGTGGTTGGTATTTAAATGAGCGGTGAAGTTTGGAGCCAGAAAATTGACCAACTGGGCCTCTGTGTTCCTGTAGAACGTGTGGTTAGAGTGGAGAGCTGGGGGACAGGGTTAAACTTATAAAAAGCTTGATTTTAAATTCAGGGCAACAAGAAAGGTGAGCCGCCGAGCGGTAAATGTGGGTGGTCATGCGATCGGTGCAAGAAGACATGTGAAATTTATCCAGAAACCTCTTTGTTTCCTCGGCACAGTCAAGTACAACGTCTGTCAAACCCTTTGTAATACTGCATAAATCAGTGGAACCGCTTAATATTTCATCCGTTGCGGCTGGCCTTGGCATCGACAGCCTTGGAGCCAGTTTGTTAGCCGTATGTGCATGCATAAACTTTCTGAGTAATGAAAATGTGCACCTGCATGCACATACCCACAGAGCTCATAAACATGGTTGTAGAGCAAACTATTAAAGGCAACCCAACGATGCTGTACTACAGGGTTAAACAATTCTGCAAACAGCCACTGAACAATAGAGCCAGTGTGATCTGAGGAATGTAGGATATAAAGAAAAAACAAAAGATTTAATTCACATTCTCTTTAACTCTTTGCGTCTCTGCTCCGCACACTGCTACAAGAAGCTCAAAACACGCCCAACTATGGATGCAAACAGGCATCAAATTCACAGGAAACAAAAGCACTTTCAGTCTCAGACAGTTGGCAAGGAGCACGCCACGGAGCAAACAACTGGAGTGTTTTGAATCTCTCCCCCCGGCTGAGACATAGTGGGAAATATTTTTCTTTCCATCACACACAAACACACACAACTGCGTAAGGGAGTTTCCCTGAATCTAAATATTCAAAGAATCCTTTGTTTTGATAAGATAACGGTTTAGCTTGAGTGAAGGACTAATGCAACAATGTTTCTCTGAACCCTGATGAAAAGGTTCTCTCATCATCTCAATGCATCTATGTTGAGTTTATATTGCACAAGGATGGGACCAGTGTTAAGCTCACAATTCCCTGCTTTTCTTTTTCACTGACTATCATCTCAGACTATGACTTTCACAGCTAAATCTACAACTGGCACCTGTAGCCTGCATTACCATCTCAGAATGGATCATGTTGTCATGTAAAGTAAACTCTCCCAAAACCCAGACTTAGCAGGGGAAGTATATCAAAAACCTACTGGAATGTTCCTATTTCAAAGCACTTCAGCTGATCCTCATGTGAGGATGTTATTTTCTGCAACAAATTGAGCTCAACCTAACATTTAACGTAGCTCAAATTAAAAAACCTACAGGTGATATTACCCATAATCAAACTGAGTTTAATTCAGCAATGCACACATTTCTATTGGTCAGTATTTGGGAGGGATTTATACAAATCCCAAAATCCAAACAGAGGACTTGTGATAAGGGACATTTTTTAATGTTAAGAGGCATATTGAGAAACTAAAGCCGACTGGTTTTCAGCAAAGAAAACACAAGTGGACAGCAAAAGTTACAGAGCAAAAGATAAGACAAAAGTCAACATTGGACTGACTTTTACCGCCTGGAGAGAGCTCAGAGAAGAGACCAGATGAAGACAGATGCGAAATTAGCCTTTATTAGCAAGAAAATCTGCCAAAGTTCAGTAGTGCCACTTTAAGCCCTCACCATAATTCTAAGAAAAAATTCCTAAAAAGACTTACCCAAAGTAAATTAAGAATTGCTCCACAATGATAAGGTTCAGATTCATGTTCTTGGTGTCTTGAGATGTCTAGGGACCTAAGAGGTTGTAATCTCAGGGTCTGTTATTATGCCTGAGTAAACTACAATAAAACAGAGGAGAAATGGGACATTTCTGTCCTTGCCTGCCCCTTCATTTGACAGAGGATGACACTATGCTAATAATGATACCATGCACACGGATACCATTGATCACCTTCAACGAGGAAGTTTCTAAACATTCATGTTTTCACTAAAATACACTTTCTGTCTTGTTTTGTGAACATTAGGGTCTAAAGTTTAAAAATATACAACAGTCTTGTTTTATTTATTTATGTATTTTATAGTGGGTGATCATGTCTAATTTTGTCTGATCAGGTTTAAAGAGTTAAGTTTAATGGTCAAAGATGGAAAAAGTTTTGAGAAAGTAACTGGGGAAACTTTTGATCAATATTGTAGCACTATAAAGAAAATGCTTTTGCACTATTCCACTGGTCACAAATCAGCTAAACTAACACACAAAAAAGCACAGTGAAGACCACCACTGGTATAAATCTTTAATAAGAAAAAACACATTTAACATGGACCTACCCAGCTACAACTACGCCGCTTAAATTACACAGTGATCATAGCTGAGCAGCTATAGAGTCAGAAATTCCTCTTCCAGGAAGTGGTGGAGATTAAAATTGAGTTAAAAGAAAAATTAAGATTACATTTCACGTCTGTTGCCTGGACAAAAAACACAGCTCCAGTGGGATGCCAGATACCCCTGAAGGTGGTCTTTGTGCAGTACTGTAGCGTCAATATGGCGGCACCTATTACTCATGTGGACTTTAAGACGTTTTAAAGAAATTTAATAAGGAAAAGTCTGTGGTACAGGTTTAAACCAGTCTTACAATCCCCCCCACCACCCCTTTTTTTTTTTTGGACAAATGCACTTTTTTTTTTGCACATGTGATCATCAGCCTCAAACAGGTGCTTTTCAGGGGGCAGGCAGGGTGGTCTCTAACACACTATCTAGATAAGATTAAGGAGAACAGCATGAGTTGGCGTTGAACAGACAACTGACATGACCTATATATACATACACAATACATGGTTCAAAAACACTGACCATATGTTAAAAGTCAAACTTCTCTCTTCTACAACAAGCATCTCCATTTCCTTAGTTACCATGGTGATTAGACCTGCAGGAGAAAACATTTGGTTTTGCTTTATGTCATCTATTATAGACATTGTGGGACAAATTATGAAGTAAATGGGATTTTACTGAACTTTGATCCACGATGGAAGCTGAGATTTAAAAGTGATGCCAAGTGATGGAGTCATTTGCTATTTTCTAAGTAAATAAGTAACTTTAACTGCAAGATAAACTTGATGTGCAGTAGAAAAATGAAAAAAAAAAGTACATATCTTGGCAGAAAAGGAACATGAAATTGAAAATGAAAGATATCTCAGTAAACAGAAGTGGAGAAAATTATAAGATGTCAGCCATGTTGTGGGTATGTGACAGACCATAGAGACGCTGTGTGACACATTCAGGAAAAAGGGTGACAAGACGAAAGGTGGAGCATTATTGTAAATCTAGATGGGGTTAACCTTGAAGGGACCTTGCAGGTGGGTGGTATAGCACTGGACTGGCTTCTTTACGTAGCCGACTTAAAATCTCGTTAAAAACCAATTAGGCAAAATAATAATCCGCGCCAAATGAAACAGAAACTTACAATCAGCAGCTCTGCCTTCTACCAAAATAGAAATGAAGAGACATCAATTGAACAAAAGGAAATATGATCTCAAGTAACATTTTTTTTTTCTCCCCTCAGTGAGTTTGAGTATGTCTGAGCGGAGAGCGTTTCCCAGGCTCGCGGACCACCGGAGTGAGCGGGTTGAGCTCAGAGGCAGTAAAAGCCTCAGGCACAGTAAAAGAGACAAGCTGAGAGCCCAGAACTGGACCAGGTCCCGTTTCAGTGAAACAGTTTATGTGATGAACACGAGAGGCCGTGTGTGAAATTTAAGAGGAGCTAATTGCTGAGATTCCTACAGCCTCAACAAATAAAGCAAGTGGCTGTAAGAGCACATGGTAGTGATTAAGCAACGCTGATACACATCTACAGTTTGTTCCTCTGTCCTTCTCTTACTCAAGCGCACACCCACAGAGCTGTTTGAAAAAATTATGCAAAACAGGCATCTGCAGATAGGCATCTAATAAACACCGCATAAAAAAGGGAGTGAAAAACACCTGTGGTGATGACATCATGCAGGTGTGGTCAAAGTTAAACTGAATGCATGACTGTCTTCTCACTGAAGGCCCAAATAACTTATAGCACCTGAATTGAAACTCATGGTGCAATCTGTGCGTGCACGACCAGACGATGCTGCAGTTCCTATTATTATTTGATTTATGACGTCTGCAACAAATAAAATGCATATTATATGTCGGGAGAGAGCTCGAAACATTGTGACTGAAAACATGCGCAAACATTAAAATCAAAATACACATAACAGCTGATAGCAGACAGAAGTGATGCAAAAAACATGCTGCAAATACAACAAATAGCATAAGTTGTTCCAATGCATGCAAGGAGTGATAAAACAAAACACATTTTTCTAACTTTTCTGTCTTTTCAAGTTCTTCATAAAACAGATTTCCATTTCTTTATTTCTCAATAATAAAACAACAGCTGTTAGCAGAGGCTGGGCTGGTGTCTGGCGCTAATATTCCTTCATTTTCCAGCTTGCTAGAGCTCATGGATACAATGAAGTTCTAAACATTCAAAACTCAACCACAAAACGAGGAAAACAGAAGCAGAAATGTTCATTACGTTCCATTTACGGTACTGTTTTCTTGTTAAGAGGCCAAAACAAGACAAACAGGTTTAGTGTTTCCACTGCCATTGTTCAGATTTGGCACGCTCAGAGTTAGGTCAATTCTTTACATACCAAAATTACCTTTAAACATTTAATCTGTCAAACAGATTAACGTCTGGGCTTGAAAGCATTTTGTAGTTCCAAAACAAACAAATGTTACAGATGTAGCTTATGATGCCATTTATTGTTGTTTTGTTTGTAATATTTGTTACTAATGGATGAGGAAACTGTGGCTTAATATTTTGCAGGGTGTTGTTTTTCTTACTCTATCGCAGTTTAAGCTTGATGTTTCCTTTGTCACCTTGTTTAAGCTCTGCCTTCAGGCCCATTTATGCTTTAAAGATGGATACAGAGCCTCCTGTCCATCTCCTGCATCTTTTACTTGTTTCATTTGATCCGATTCCACCCAAAAATCCATGGGGGCAGTGTCGAGCAGTATAGCCGACATGCGACCAGCAAAAGGAACAAAGAAGAAGCCGCAACTGATGGCCACACAGACCACCGCTGTCTACTGCGCTTCCCCCCTTTTTATGTCTTTCACAGAATGTACATAATCATCTCCTCCACCGTCATCATGTTTGCTATTGTCTGAAACAGACATCGGGAATCAGAGGTGAACTCTGCACTGCCCTCTAGTGGATGTATTGCTGAACAACCATGGCAACGTAAAGGACGCATGGAAGTATGAGAGCAGTTACGTTTGAAAAAGATGTACCTTTTTACATATGTAAAGGGGGCAAAAATAACTTTTTTTTAGCTAAATTTATGATGGAATTTTGTAAAAACATATTATTGTCTCATATGAACATTTTATTAAACAAAGGAAAGGTGGATGCAGTGGTCTGCCTTCATAGAATAGACTGTTTGGTTGGACACCTCAGATCATGTGCATTTGAGAAGTATGTGAACCTGTAAACTGTGACCATGTCGCATCACTTCAGCTCCCAGCTGTTGTCGTGATTTCTCCGTCCTCCCTTCCAAATTTCTGGATTTTTCCAGGGTTACTTGCAATCTCCTCTAAAGATTTCCTGGTTTTTCCAGGACGTGTAAAACCCTGCTGTCTGTTCGTTAAAGAGGGGATCAACATTAACAGGCTAAATCAGTACCATGTGGCACACAGGGAGCTCTCCCTGCCCTCTGCCCCTCCAATATACAAAGATGAACATCAGAAAGGATGGGCTGACGAGACACATATGTCCACATATGGATATAAAGCAGCAATCCCTTTAGGTCAAATGTTTTAGGTTGAGATCCAAATATGTCCAAAAAGTGATACTCTGAAGCCAAGATGCATCTAAATACGCATTCTTCTTCCACAGGAAACAAACACTGGGAATAAATGATTAGGAAACACTGCTCAGAATTATTTCAATTTTTTTTTCTATTGAGCATTTGAAGATCTTTACTGATACATTTCCTGCTGAAGCTAACAAGTTCTATAGGTACTGCAGTTTAGCCGACGTGGCTTGAATTTTAAGCAGACATTACTGCCAATAAGGGGCTCAAACCGTTTTTTCCTTGGAATGTCTTTGTGTTTTCCAGAGGGAAACCATATCCCTAGTATTCCTGCCTCGATCAAGCCATCACAGAACGCCAGAGAGAAAGTAAGCCTTGCCCGCCCAACGCATACCTTTGGCCTCCCTCTTATTGGAAAACTGGGATATCATATGGAGGAAATGCCTGGCATATTCCCAGAACAAAAGGAGCCATCTAGACATTGAGGGCAAAGAGGAAAATATATTAAGTTAAAATTAAAGACATTTTTGTCATATTCAATCTGCAAAGTCAAAAATCAGAATCAGATGAGGTTATCCAGGCAGCAGCAAGAAGAGTGGGTGATACTTTCAGCCTGGCTTGTAGTCAGCTCCGAGCTGTTCAGACGCATATGTGAGTGCGTGTGCACAAGTTTAAAGTGTGTTGTGACTTGTGAGTGGTGTAGACTTAAAGAGGCTGACATTAGATCCAGTCTTTGCTGGCTGGTCCACTCCGTGCCTCTCTATGTGTGTGTGCGTGTGTGTGTGTGTGTGTGTTTGCACACGCTTCAATAAGTGCTTTCCAGAGCGTGCACCTGTGTCATATAAATCCACCATGATCTTGCTCCCGTAGCTGTGCTACATTTCCAATAACAGTTACAGAGAGGACTGCAGGCGAGGGGTGGAGAGATGGCTACTGTATGTTGCTGTAATAGAGCACAGCTGTGAGTGCATGCGCGTACAGCGTCGCGTGCACGTGTGTTAAAATCGTCAGGGAGGCTCCACAGACGAGCATGTTTCTGATGGAGGGAAGAAGGCTGGCGAGCTTTTTGTAAATTTAAGAAATTGGGTTTTGATTGCGCTTGGCTGCAGCTGCAAATCACTTTTTGATTGGAGACCAAAATATGTCTGACTGTCTTCATGAGAACGTGCCTTTTACTTCTCTATTTTCTAAGCACGGCTGTCACTCTTTGACAAATCGCTAAAAGTTTTACAAAAAGTTTAATCGGCACCTGGAATATGAACTTTTGTTTATTCCAATCAAGAAAATATGACATGCATTAGACTTTTGTTTTTTTTAAAAGGAAATCACCTACATAAATACATGATCAGGACTTTTTGTTGCTCCTCCGCTCAAGTTACCCAACTTTCATTTGCCACAATCCAGGAAGGCACTTTATATTTTATTCATATATCAATTACTAGTATTTGCAAATAATCTCAAAGCTAACATAACTTCCCAGTTGCCAGTCCCAGATTAACTCTCTCTTTGGTGTCAAGGTATCAACCTTTACACAGCTGACTTAGCCATAAAAACTACACAAAAGAGATCAGATTTAAAATGTAAGTGCCCAAAGGGACACATGTTTATCAGGAGAGGTCAACCTTTCACTAAATGTCTACTGTAAGGGCTACAGACAGAATGAATCGTTGTGCATGACCAGACAATCGCTGAGGTTGAGAAGGTGGACTTCTGTCATCTTTTTCTGAATACCCTCTCGACACTACATATCTGACACAAGCTGCACCAAGGAGTTCGCAAACCACCAACGAAGTATTCTATCTGACCGCTATTGGCCTTACTACAGACGTTTGTGATGTTTCCCAGATGTCATTGCTTAGCTTCACTGCACACTGAATTGATTCCTCAGCTGATGGAAAACGTGTGGGGCTGCATGTAGAGCGGCTGAGCTTGCACAGCAGGCGCTGGAAGACATGCTCAACGCGTGCTGGAAACAGTCGTAGAAATATGAAAAGTGCAAGAAAGAATGGTGTGGTTACTTTTTCTGTTTTGTTTTTTAATAATGCTCATAAATAGAACAGTTTAAGGAAGTGCATAAACAAATGCATTCCTTACCGCATTACACAGCAAGTCAAGTGTTGTGCATGTATATGACATTAACTTTAATAAGTCAAATGTACTGTGTGCTTCAGGAAAATACAAGATCGGGTTTATTCTTGCCGATATTCAAATGAAGTATTTAAAGGAACATCCCTAGAGTTCATGGTCTTACAGGGATTTTTGCTGTTACTGAGGAGGTAAACATTGAGCTTATAGTTGAGAGGAAAAAAACATTTTGAATATATGTAGCCCATGCTCCGACATCAATAGAAAGAATAATAATAAATATAACTAAGTTGTGGCAATTAATGCAAGGGAAGGAGATAATTAACATGTGGCCAAGTATGAGTTGTGGGTGGAGAATATATGGCTCTAGCACACATTTTTTTATGGATAATTCGGATTTGATGAAATTGTACTTTAATGTTGGGATGAATTGTAATGTAACCAAGCTGACTGGGTTCGTCTAGTTGAATTGTTTGACACAAAACAACAAACTTAGACCGGATAGCAGCTACACCATTTAACAGTACCTTCCACAAAAACTACAAATCCCACAAAAAGCCTGCCTTCCCTATGGTAACCCTGGGAGGACATACATCCTTCTCAACAACCCCAAAATATCATATACCAAGATGGTCCATTACAATAATATCCTGCAGTCCCTTCACTAAAAGAAACATTTCTACTCTTTGTTAATCAAACCACCTCTTTTATAAATCACTTCATGTTCTCTGTAACTCACTAGTTACTACACTGTTACTCTCCACATTTAAATCATTTGGTAGAAGTTTGGGGCAATACCTATAATACCTAAAATACCTATTTAGACCGTACAACTCCACTCTTTTTGAAGTGAAGCAGGTCTGGTTCATTTCCACACGTCATTATTCATGGGCGGCTGTAGCTCAGGTGGATAGAGCTGTCGTCTACTAAACAGGAGGTCGGCGGTTCGATTCCCCTGATTACATGTAGAAGTGTCCTTGGGCAAGACACTGAACCCTACACTGCCTCCCGATGTGCCTCTCGGGGGTTTGAATGCTTACACCAAGCACCAAGTATGTATCGATATAGGTGCTGTGTGTATGGGTGAATGAACATGTAGTGTCAAAGCGCTGTGAGTGGTCACATGACTAGAAAAGCGCTATACAAGTACAGTCCATTTACCATTTACCATGGATAAAATAACCTAATCCCTGACACGTTTGAAAGCTTTTTGTCAAAAAAAATGAAAAGTATGACTTCAGGGGAAAGTTTCACTTCAAACATAAATATGGGAGAACAACAGAGAAGCTCTAGCATCTCTGTCTGTGAAGTTGTGGAAAGGATTTAGTGAAGAACTTAAGCATGACCGAGTTCAAAGAATAGTTTAACAAACGACTTCTGCAATATACAGATGAATAGAAGGGCTTTGACCAGGTTCTCAAGATCAATATGGTCCTTTCCTTTTTCTCTATTCCTGAATCATTTATTTTGGTTGTTTATTTGTTTTCAGTTACACGAATCTGAATACTTTTCTGTCTATGTGGCTATATCTGCGGGTTCTGGGAAGATAGAAGATAAACAGGAAGCTGGTTTACTGACTGATTGTGGAAAAAGGACTAAGCAAGAAGCTTGAGCTTCTTCCTGCTCCATATGAGCATGTTATCCGTTATCACTATTCTGTACTATTGTCTTATTTGAACATGTTCAAATGAAAATAAATCACACTTAATTCGAGTGCTTCAGGCACACGGTTTGAAATAAAAACAATATGCAGACATTGGGAAAGTTGTTGAGGCATTAGTAAACTGTGACCATGACTTAGTAGCGCGCGGCTACGGGTTCATTTCTTTTTTCTATTAACCCCATAAAGCCAAACGCATCATATTTGATACATTGTGCATCACTTGCAAATGCAAAGTGATGCAAATCATTTTGCATCACTACGGTAAAAACTTTTCTTTAAAATCCTGCAGTATACAATATGATACTTGTGTTCTGCCCCTTAATGGATACCAGGAAGCATAAGAGAACACTACAATCATTTTGACACATCATACGGTAATAAATGTTAGACATAGCAAAAGAAATGTGGAATTTTTTTTCCACATTTTGTTAAAAGGGACAAATAAATACTTCAGATTTTTTTTTAAATGGACTTTTCTTCCCAGTTTCTCTTGGGTTGGGCTTTAAAGGGTTTAGGTCACCAAAGGACTCTGCACAAAAATGTCCAAAACTGAATTAGAACTAATCAACAAGTAAACAAACATGGTGACACATGATCTAGAGTTGCAATTTTTATGTCTTTTTATTTAAATATAATCTTAAGATTTAAGACTTTCACTGATGCATGTGTTGTGTATCAGCGTGTAGTAAATCAGTGTGTAAAATCTAAGTCTGCAAAATGTAGTGATCATGTCAGAACCTTCAATTATTGCTTTATGGGTTTGTGTAAAGATAATGTTGGGGAATTCTCCAAGATATCATACTAAAGCCAGGCCCAGCTGGTGGTGCAAAGAGAACCTAAACAGAGATATTTTGTAAATGAATATTTATATAAGCATTGTTTATTGGCTTTAACAGTTTACTGGTGCACTCAAAAGACATGTTTAGGATTATTTGTCTTCACATAGTGGAGAAGTACAGTATATTTCACCCCAGTGTAAATAATCTATTTGAAGTGGTTTTAGGAAACAGGATGGGCCCAAGGTGTGTATTGGTTTTCTTTTGAAAATGAGAAATCTGCTACATTTTTATACATGAAAACAAATATCAGCAGCCAAGAAAAGAAAACAAGACCAGAGTCAGGGAGGAGAGAAACTCCTCGACATCATCTAGCAGCAGTCTATGTGAGGGCCCAGGATGCCTCTCTGTGTTTTAACTCTGTGGTTCTTCTTCTCTCCTGGGAAATAAAAACATTCTTGTTTTCCCTCCAAATGAGCATTCTGGGGGCAGCCAGATGTGCAAGAGGAGAGCTGGAGGAGGTTCCTCTCCACTCAGACTAAACGGAGGGGCTGGGCAAAGGGACCTCCAACACCAGCGTCTCTCCTCCAGGAGGAGCAGCCCGCAACCTCGCCTTTCACCTCTAACCCCCCACCCCTGACCTGCAGGGATGCAGATGGGAGTGGAACTATGAAAAGCCCGCAGAATGTAAACAGCCGATCGCCACATAAAGAATGATTTTCAGGAGTTTTTCTTTTTTATTTGGCCTTTGCTGGAACAGAGCCCAGTAGATGATGCAGACAGTTTTTTATATAGCTGAACTTGATTTGCACATATGAATACATATCACTGTGCACAGGGGGGGAGGGGGTGGCCCTCCTCTCTTCTTATTTTGGCCCTCCTCACTCCCAGAGGTAATTGAGAGAATTGCGTCAACCATCTATTCCAGCCTGCTGAACGCTGAGGAGGAGAATACATCAATTCTACTGGGACCTTGCGAGAGACCACCGGCTAACACAGAAAGCCTGTTATGGAGGAGGAGGGAGAAGGAGGAGGACATGGGTTCGAGCCCTGAACCATGGGTGGACAGACAGAGATGGAGGGAGGGAAAGATGCAGACAGATAAAAAGGTGAGGGAGAGTAGGATGGAAAAGAAGACAGGAGGAAGAAGGCATGAGGTGTTAAGAAATGCAGGATAATACATGGGCAAGGGAGTGGAGAGAGGGGTATGAGGTAAAGAGAGAAGGGAGGGAAAGAGGAAAGGAAGGATGGATGGAGGAGGCCTCAAGGGATAAAACCCAGTACAGGACGTCCTAGTGTAGAGGAATGCAACTTCCATTTCTTCACATCCCAATAAATGTGAAAACTCACCCAGCCAAACTTCTGTAACTGGAGGAGTCTGGTCCTTCTCTGCTAGCAAGGTGCATCCGTTAACAGCAACACTGAAAGGATACTAAACCAAAAATCCTCAAGAAAATGAAAACTCCTCTGCTTGTGTCCGTCAGATCTGTATAATCCAGTCTTATTGTTTCACAATGTTTACACTCTGATGCACAAATACCTACAAATACTAATACTAATTCAATTAGTTACAATAATTTATTTCTTCTTTCACTGTTCTACCTCAACAAAGAGTGCATTTACATGACACGAGAGAAAATAAAAACAAATGATCGTCTTAGTCAGACCAAAACCGGTATTTTAAAATAAACTGCACTGAAAGCACATTAAATCAAAGCTCTCAAAACTGGACTAACATAGCCAGATAACGCAGCTGGAGATCAAATCACTCCTGCATGTTTACGCTCAACTCAAATTAGCCTCGGTTTTCTGCAGAAGCTCTGAAGGTCCATATTTTTGCATCTCTCTGTGTATATCAAAACAGCCAAATTCCTACACTTGTGTTTCGTTTGTCAGATGGCTTAGAGGGACTTAAAAACAGCTCATTGTGCTGAGATGGCAACTCAGTCGCTTAAAGCATTCCCAGACTCGGCCTGCTCTAAAAGCTCAACCATATAACCACAGCATCATATGATTAAAAATAACACCTACGTAGTAAATTCAGCTGTTCTTACATGAATGATATTTTACCACAGAGAAAACTAGAAGCAGCAAAATGAGGCGAGTAACTTCAAGAGGCTTCGTCTTTCACACATCAAACTCAATATGATTATTTACTCTGTGGTAATTAAGAGGACCCATGACTGAAACAATCTGATTTATAAAAAGTCATGTGGCATATAAGCATCATTTGGTCAACATTCACTGTAATATACACAAAATGACTATCTGTACAAGATGATTTACGTACTTTACAGACAAACGATGATTGAATAAGAATCACAAATCAAAAGAATATCCTCCCGCAAATCGTTTTAAATTTGTTCTTAAGTTGTACTTTTATGAAAACCCCCATCAGATTCATGAAAGGGTTCGTAGACCACAAAATTTTTCTTATCTTTCCCCTTAGATTGTTGAATATATCTCTCCATAAGATGAAAGGATTGACAAGTTGGTCCAACTTTGCATAGGTGCACACCCTAAAAATGCCCATAAGAGGTCAAGACTTGCAGGTCATGTGCAAAAAGACACAATCAGCGGCAAGACGGACGAGGAAAAATAAACATAATGCCAAAAAATTAATGAATACAAAAAATAATACTAAAGATGTGCACTGAAACTGAAACTAAAGATGTGCACCGGTTATAAATAATCATACAGTGAGATTCAAGTTATATGAAAGCAGTTTTATGGACAAACGGGTCAATAATTACTCCTGAACTTCAACATCCAGCCTGTAGTCTGGTCCCATGAACGCGGCAGGACGAACAACTTTGTGGTGTAAAGGGGGAAAAGGTACATTATTACAGAACCTACTGTACCTTCTACAGGTTGTAAAGCAAATTACCTACTGCTGTGGCATCGTTTTAAGATGGAGTGAATGACTTGGTTGTTCATGGAATGATATTCCTGTGGTTGAGGGAACAGATCTGGCGAGGGTGCTTTAATGTGCACATATAGTACCTACAGTCTATTGCACGGATTGTGTTAGGAAAACCAGCAAGAGAATTAAATTCCATCAGGACCACAAGTTGTTCTTTAATTAAATAAATAAATAAAACAATGTTAAATTCCTCCCTGAGGGAAATTATAATGTTAGGACATAATTTGCCATATTTTGCCTATTATTTTGAAATAAATTGACAAAAACATTACTGTAGTTTCATGATTGAACTGAACTAGCAGAAAACAACAGAAAACTGAATGTTCGTTGGAATTTGTTCCAAGCAAAGAACTTATCATGAATGCCACAATCTTCGCACAAAGTTTATAAGTAGATTTAAGAACAAAATGTGTCCATAAGAACAGTTGAATGGGGGTCATTGTGCAAAAGGCTCAAGTTCACCTATGAACGAACTTCCTGGACTCTCACTCCTGATAGTAATCTAGTGAATTTGAAGCAAAACTTTGAACTCAAACTTTCTAGAAAGTCTGCATTTATGGAGACTACATAGAGTCATCAAAATATACTGGTACAGGGTACATAATACATAGTTGTAACAAACATACCTCAACTAAACAAAAATTGTGCAAAAGTTGATGCCTCGGCAATATATGATATAAAAAAAGTGGAGAGTGGTCCACAGGATGGTACCTACAGGACTACAGACCTCAATGAAACCCTCTCATTTCTATTTTGAGACGCGGGTCAGTGAAAATGCCGCTCAGATGTCAACAGTTCAAGCTTTATTTCACGACCTCTCACAGTAAAAGAGTGAGACTGTTGAGAGTCAGATAGCTGGCATTGCATTCTTCACGACAGGAAGTGGCTCTTTTCTCTGCACTCCCAGACCTGGTATGCTAGGAAATCAATGCACTGCCCTCATAAAAGCCCTCACTTCCTGTCTATACGGGAAACAGTCACTCATTTGCTTGCTCCTGATATCCTGCAGGTCTCAGTCTGTCTGTGAGATTGTTCTGCCAATCAAAACATGTTTATCAATGAAAACAAGCACAAGAATGCAGCCTTATCTGTACGTCATTTGTTGTCTGAGCGTGAGCGCTGAGATTGAATCGTGTTGTGTGATGAAAAACCAATGATACATAAACTATCCAGTCACAGGGTGAGCTGGCTCGTTGCAAAATGCGGCTGCATTGAAAGTAGACTATCATGAAATCAAACATCTATCCCTCACACGCACATACACACCTTCCCTCCTTTCATACTGTAATCTCCTCCACAGCAAACACACCTAAAAGTTTCTTTTTCTATTGTTTCTTTTCTAAAAAAAAAAAAAAAAAAAAAAAATCACAGTCACTCAACCTCATCTGTTTGACTTTTTCCCAGCACGACAGAGTCTCGTGTTACCAACAGCAGAGAAGACATTAGCCCACGTAAAACGAAATGGAGCGCTAACAATAAACTTAACTCCTGCCTTCTGCAAACAATCAGCACCAGGTGTGGAAGAGAAACCACATATCTTTAAGAGCGAGACAGAACCCCACCGTAGCATCTCTTGTGAGGGTTGTTTTATTCTGCGAGACGTCACTAATGTCGGAAATTCTTCTACATTACTGCCTCAAACAGACTCCCACACCGAAGGTGCTAATCCAGCGGTGCTTATAAAACAGTTTGATGGTTGTCAGCTCTGGTTCTTGCTCAGGTGAAATATGCCCCTTCCCTCCAAATCAATTACCCCCTCCTTACTTCCAGCTGCTGAGCTCGTATTTATGGGCTGAACCTGGAGCCTGGGATTATGGCAACATTTGACCTCCCACCTTCAACCCTCCAAGTTAACCTTGTACGCCATTAAACTGCCTCTCCCCTGCTATTATCCAATCTGATGACTCACTTAAGGGGGATTCCAGGTAATACGAGAACAAGATGGCAGATCTACCTGTTATAATAGTGGCTCTGTAAATTGGTGGCCAATTAGAGAAGAGAGGCTTTGGTGAAGAAGAACTGCCGAAGTTCGTCAACAGCTTTTCGGTGACAACAGAGGAGAAATCTTACATTGTTGTAGTTGGAGCAAATCGGCATTTTGACACAGATCAGATGAAAGAATATCAATAAATATATACTTTAACGTTAAAAATGCAGACAAGTAAAGTGAACATGTTTGTTTATTGGGTTAAAAGGCGGCTAAACTTTGGGTTTTAGTATTCAAGAGGGTTTAGTTGAACACATATAGCCCAAATCAATGACAGCTTGATGCAGCTAAGCAACACTTCTCAGAAAAGTCTTAAGGAACAAGATCCCAGTACGATCAACCATTGGCAGGATGTGTTTATTAGGTACCAATATATGGGATTTAATGTAAATGATTTACTTTTTATTTCAAAAAGGTAATCAAATGTAAGATTTAAGTTTATGTTTTGAAATGAGGAAGATAAATGTTTTGTTTAGGGCTGACTTTCGAGTGAATTTAGAGGTACAGTTACGCTGACACGAGGATGTTTTGGAGAAAAGTTCTCCCACAAAACCAGGAACGAATTTAAACAAGTTGTGAAACAGAACTCCAGAAAAAATATACAGCAAAGAGACAAAGCTAGCACCCCACCTGGCCTCCCCATGTTTATTATTACCATTATCCAGTGGTAATGGGGAAAAGTTGAAACAAACACTGGTGCACCTGTTAATTCCACCCCCAGGGAAACGGGCTCACAATCGCTCCAGCTATTTCCTGTGGCCTTAGGGAGGGTGCAGGATGGGCAAGCAGAACCAGATGATGGGGTGTTTGGAGGTTGTGTTCAGGCAGCAGGAGTGGGCGTACAGCTCAGTGTGCAGTGGTCATCGGGGAGGCAGAGGTCAGGATGAGAGGCACACCCAGTAGGACACAATGAGGCTGGCAAGAAGGGAGTGGGGTGGGGCAGGGAAGAGGACCTGAACCCTTCATGTGAATCTGTTCCAGACCTGGAACTAAATGACACTATATTGAATCCAGACACGACGGGCTGTGTGAAAACGAGTCCTTCATACGCAGTATATTCGTCTTTTTGAAGACATACATTATTATTATTAATTATGGATGTTTTTAATCTAGCTTTAATGACCGATTCTTCTCATTAAGGTCATTTTTAACAGTCCTACAGAAACGGGGTTGTCAACAGCAGGTTTGAAAAAGGTACCATGGAGGATATTATGCGGTAGGTTTTTGGGATTAGACCGACTTGTTTGTTGGATGATCAGATTTGAATGAAAACTTCTGCAGAGGTGGGGCATGGCAGCATCTAGACGTGGTGATCCAGGGATTTATTCATAATCTGGGGCTGCTTTTCTGCTTCATGTTTCAGGGCAGAACCAGCTCCTTTTCGCCTTGGAAGGTTTAGATATTCAGCTAACAGACAATAGAGTTTATTCTGTAATGTTTGGTTTCTGTATTTTTTTCGTCACCATCTAAACTTTTAGCATGACTTACCTGAAGGGGAGATGAAAGCTTTAGGTAACATTAACACCCGCCTGATTGCTTCAGTGTGAAAACATGATTCCTTCACCCTCATCATCCTACGCCCTATTTTCTCTCTTCCCCCCCGCTGTTCTGTGCTGAGGGGAATTAGAAAGCATAACAGCCAAGAGGTCCACTATCATGGAACACCCAGGTTGCTCCCAACGCCCCTCCTCTTCCCTCTGCTCCACCTCCTCTGGACTCCCTGCTCACACAGCAGACCCTTTCTTCTCCAAGGCCCACGTTTCAGGAGCAGCCGGCAAAGTTGGGCCGTAGGAAGGGCTCTGTGCTGTGGGGACGGACCGGTTGGTGAAATTGAGCATGACGGCACTAAATCTATCAACGACAGCAAAGGGGGATGCACATAAACATAGCATAAAGAAGACAAGGTGGGGGGGGAGAAAAAAAAGGGTTGTGGAAGACGGAGCTGAGTAAAGGTTAGTTCGTTAGCATGTCTCTGCAAGAATTTAGCCTTTTTCTGTTAAATCTAGCCAGTGGATCATAGAAACTCATGAGCCAGCTTAGATATGTGTTGCGTGTCTACAAATGAGTGCTGATCATGAACCCAGAGCAACATAAGACAAAGATAATTTAATGCGGAAATATATGCATCCTTCTCTTTCATATCAGTGAGGTCCACATGACCTTCTTCCATTGCTCCAGAGTCCAAGACTTCTTTTTTCCCTGATTATCCTCCCTGATAAGTGGATTTCGTAAGGTTGTTTTGTCCCAATCCCTTGAGTTCCCTTCACATTACTGTCACTATTAAACATAGTTGTGAGTTCTACTGGTGTTTTTTTTTACCATCTGATTTCACCAAACATTTAAGTAATCACCAGTAACCATCATTCAAGATTTTTTCCCAACCACGTTTCTTCCTAGAAGACGATGGTTCCCCACCATCCTTCCAGTTTTGAATAATGCATTGGATAGTTTTAGTAGTTTCGGCATCTCCTTAGATGTTTTGTTTGATTTATGCCAATAATTTGACCCTTCTGAAACAGATCAATGTCTTTTCCACGACCACAGAATGCATCTTCTGACGTGGTTGTTTAAGAAACGAGAAGCTACTACTGCATCAGTTCCCGTTAAACTACTTGTTGCAGCTGAAACATCATCCTCCGTGCAGTTATTATCCAATGGGAGGCTCTTATCTGTTTGTTTAGTTAGGTGGTGACTTTTTTTCTTTCTTTCGTATCATGTAATCTTAACAACGAGATTTGTTTTAACCTAAAATCTGATTTACAAACAGCTGCTTCAACCTTGAGCATCTTGACGGAAGAGAGCCTTGAAGAAGAAGTGCCTCAGGTCTCATCGGGAAGCTCATTAAGTCATTTATCACCTCATCGATGTGGGAATCGGGGCCACTATGAGCCACTGGGCCCTGTGACAGAGCCTGTGTCATAGGCTCTCTGTCTGTCAGTGAGCGGGGGGCCTCGATACTGACAGAAAGCTACAGGGGAGAAGGGCGCACTGACAGACGGGACAGAGAAAAGGATAAACAGCAGTCCAAACAGAGTGTATGGATGGAGGGACAATAAAAAGAAAGGTAGGGTGAAGAAATGAGGGGGTCAAAGAGAAGACGGGAGACAAATTGAGAAATGAGAGAATGGTATGTTGTTTCATTTTAAGGAGGAGAGCGGGAGATGATTTAAATGAGCTGTGAGAAGCAGACGAGCGCAAATACTCGCTCCTTGGACTGCTGCCATGAATTAACCCTTCTTTTTTAGACCCGTAGAATAGTCTAAAGTTAATGTGGTTTAGGTATATAACCAATCATTCCCCCCCCCTGCAGGATGTTTCATTTTTTAATCTTCAAACTTGTTAAATATGTCCACCTCCTCTTTTCTTCCCCACCTGTGCCCGCATCTTGTTCAACATGTCACATTTGTTTCTAATATATGCTCCTGCATCTCCTGCTGTGTGTATGTGTTTATAAGACAGAGTTCTCGTTTTCTTTTTTAAGTTTGTCAATGAGCAGTCTGGAGAAACACGACTCTTCAAGGTTGATACCGGCTTCATGACCCCGGCACCAACTTCTTTGCTACAGAGATTACCAGCCCTGATTTATGACCCCGACCCCTAGTCAGAAATCCTGCTGGTAACATCACTCACAACACACTGATAAACACAGACACACACCTGTCCCTGACCAGCTGTAAAAAGCCACTTTTACAAATGGCGTCGTCCTTCCACAGACCTGCCTCTTTCCGTCCTGCTTTGTGACAGAGATAAGCCGAGGAAGAGCTGAATAAATGAACGAGTTGTTAGATACGGGAGGCTGACCGTGGGAATTTATAGTATGTTGGCAGCTGATTTCTGAAAGTGGGAGGATGAGGAATGATAACTGGAGGATTAAAGATTCTGGTTTACTGGAAAACACATGCTCCACTGCCAGTCATTAACTTAGAGCATGTAGCATGTTTGGTTAAAGGTCAAGAAATCTGATTACCGTTTACTGCATACATGGAAATGTGGAAAACTATTAAAAAGCACCATTTAATATCAAAAATAGAGAATGGCACGCTTCACATGCTACTAATGTCATCCTCCTTTTGTTGTCTTATTCAACCTAAGGTCTGGGATATACTTGCTGTGTACGAAAGCGTACATGTCTATGTTCTGCTACGTCTGTGTGTAACGGTCGATGCTGGAGGGCACCACTAGGGGGAGTATACAGCACTGAAAGTGTCAAGCTACTGGTTGCATTGTATTTCTGGGCTTTTTTCCACTAACAACAACGATCTTGTGGTTTAAATGCACTTTGCTAACGAGGAAGAAGAATTGATCATTTTTACTTTTACTGTTGAAACAAAAGAGAAAAAAGAGAGGTCTCATTGCCGTCAGATGTGCACATACATGCGATAAGTCTATTGACCAAAATCGTGCATGAGCACCTCGAGCGTTCAAGTCAATAATGTAGCTCACGCACAGGACACGTTACCGCGTGTCAATGCGAGCGGCCGGCGTGCCAAACGGCCGCTAGGAGCACGTGGCACCCATAGAGACGTACACGGACGCGTCGCCAGCAGCACGTATATCCCAGCCCTAATTCTCCGTATCTTGTGGTGAATGGGAACTTTATCTTTCTTATTTTTCTATGTATATGCAGTACACTGAGAAGGGGTACCTACCAAAAAACATTATATAAAAAGTATACTGTCGTAATGAATATGTTGTATCTGTGGTATGTTGAGAAATAGGACGACGTTCTACCTACAGCGACCGGTCGATTCTTTATATTTTGCTCTCAAGCAGTGGGACTTTTTGCAATCTTTTAAAGGGGTCTTGAGCAATAGTTCTCTGGGCCTTCTGAAGGTCTGGAAATAGGCTGCTTTTGTAACATTTTTAGAGGAATATGTTTGTTTTTCCAGTTAAACCATTAAACACAATCAATTATATAAAAAAGGCAACTAACTCCAGGCATGAATCAGAACTGTGTTTATACAGAGGAGAGAACTTAAAGAAGCACATCTTCATGTCAGTGTAGCAAATAATGAAGGGCAGACAAAGCAGTGGACGTGATTACAGTACAGCATTTTTAATTCCAACACAAATTTGGATTCATCCAATTGAATGCTTCTCTATCAATAGAAGAGTATGACACAGCTACAGCATGTAAAACACTTGTAAATACGTTGGAGAATTATTTTGTTCCTGTTTTTATAACCCTTTGATCAGTTTTATCTCATTGCTTGGATTAATGAATAATTGTTTTCCTCAGATTTTTTTCCTTTATTCCAGGGAGACTTTATAAGATCTGGCAGGGACAACAGATGGAAATTAGCCCTCTAGCTAAATCTGGCGTATTTAGGAGTTTTCCTTTGTTTTTAAAATGCTCTGCCCGTCAAATAAACAAAAAATAAGAAAAAATATTTGCTGTATATCTGGCCTCACTGGAATTCTTAAGACATTTTTTACATGCAAACCCCCTAGAAAGCAACTACAGGATGGTGTGCATGTGTGAAAATGACTTTAAAGCCTTACAAAGAAAGCTGTAAGAATGTGTTTTTGCATAAACAAGCACCTGGCAAGAGCAGCTGCACTACAGGAGGGGAAGTGATCATCCACCACTCAGAAGATGAGTGCTTTAAAATTCACATTTTGAACTACTGAACCAAACGCTGCTTTCGATATGTTTATTATGATGTGAGTGTGTGCATGACAGAGAAAAGTGTGACATTAATAGACTGAGAAGTAGTGTGTGAATGGATGACTTGAGGCATATATGTTGAAGCACTTTAGGCAAGACTAGTATTGTTATTACCGCTGTTCATGTTCAATTCTTTCCACTTTGAGGAGGGCTATTTAGGAAATTAAAACAGATTCCTATTAAATGATTACAGGTCTGATGCCCCCTTCAGGATTGGAGGACTAACTAATGCTGATTTTGATTATTTTTACTATTTCATAACAGCAGAAGAACGATCGTCTGTCGGGTCTCATTTGTCCCGGGGTCAAGCTTAGCCCCCGTCCCTTCCCACATGTGATGAGAGAGTCAACTGTCCCTTTAAAAATGTGAGCATGACCTTTGACTTTAGGGTTGGACCGGGTGGGGTGTTACAATCACCCTAACGCCACTTCTGGGGCCAGGATTTCACGGTGAGGATAAAGTCAGCACATGCAGCACCAAATGGCAGACATCAGCCACGTTGGCCTCTGCTGCCATCGCACACGTCTTCATCTCAGACGGAAGACTCCGGAGAAGTTGAAGAGACAGTGAGACAGGTTTGGAAGGGAGGAGGGGGTGTCATTTGCCATATGACCCTTACCAACCTTAAATCCTTTCACAAAGAGTAACAGGGAGACGACAGATGGTGGTTTGTGTTACACACACTCTCAGAGCTTCACATTCCATCATTCATCTATCACCTTTGATTCATGATCTTTGGATTCACCAGGGAGCAACAAACACAACGGGCACACTTCATTCGAGTGTCCTCCATGAGACCAGCAACTAAAAAAGGTCCAGTTCAGCACAACATCTTATCTATTTAGTCAATATTTACTGCAAACTCCTTTAAATAAGGAAGAAGAATGCACAATAAAAAAACAAATGAGTGAAATATGTAACTATAAAACAGGTTAAAGTGAAAAGTTTCTCCTGTTTCACCTGCAAAGTCTTCATAATCACATGCAACATTTGTTTCTAAAGTCAATCCCAGAGGTCTTCTTGTCAAAAACTATGACAGGTGTGCAAATCCACACCACATAGGTAAACGTGTGCTTCAGGCATTTGACAGACTCAACTTAGGAAAAGTGTGTGCTCCTTCCCTGCACTGCTGGGAATGATGCAATGTGTAATGCTTGAACAGTGAGTCAAAAATAAAGATAGCAGATTGTGGGTGTGATAGTGCAGCTTGAGTCATTTTGGAAGTGTCTATGCTTGCACATATTTGAGGATTAGCTTTCTGAGTGGTCATTGTAACGTGCCATAGAGTTGACTCCAATAAAGGAAACTTTTTTCTTTTTAAACTTTCATAGGGCCAGGCACTGATAAATGTAGCGACTGTGGTTTACTTCAAGCCATGAAGAAAAGGACAGTCAGAGATGTTTGTGTGCTCTCGGGTGATTGTTGCATGTGCGTGTCGACATGCTTTGCTGCAGGCAACTTGTCATCAGTTCTCTTTGTGGCAAAGTGGAGTGCAGCAGAGTCGACGGAGAGGTGCTAACGTTCAGACAGACACGAGACTCGGTTTGCAGTCATAATTCACTGGTCTGCTTTCAGCACTCTGGATTCTGCTGGAGGCCTCTGCACACTTCTCAACACTGCACTACAATGCAGTGCACGCAAACCCAGACAACTATTTCTACTGTGTGCACGAGGTCAATGATACGGGCGAACCTGTGTGCATGCCTTTGCTGTAACACAAGCAGATGTGTCTTCACTTAAACAATCCATGAACATTAATATAAAGTAACGTAGCTCAAAGAAAGCAGCCCAGTGACTTTACTTTGGTAGAAGAAGAGCATTTATGATTAACACATATTAGAAGAAGAAAAACACCACACTCAGCACTCACTCTAACATTGAATAAAATAGTCATATCTTACCTGTGACGATGGAAGACATAGATGTTGAAACCACAACAGATGGCAGGAGACAGGGAACCAGAAAGTAAAAAAACAAAGAAAAGAGTCAGCAGTTATAAAGTAATACTTGAATCAAAACGGCAAAAGAAAAGCAGGTTGTTCATATCAAACCAAGTTTGACTGGAAATTATGTTAAAAATCTTGTCAAACACTATATTTCTTTTAAAAAGAAATCAGTGTACGAATGATTTTTTGCCATAATCCAGATAAAATGAAAGGAAAGGAAGTGTCTATTTCCATGCAATGTGCAAGATTTAGTAACTACAATAAGCTAAAGCTAATGCAGACTTACTAAGTGTTTCTTGAATGCAATCAGCCATTAAAATAAAGTTAAATCTGTTGAACCAACAACTAGAATTTTATATCAGCATACACTGAAAACGTGTTGGATTGTTATGTTAGCCTACATGGGTGTTCTTTAATCCCTCAAAACAATTACCCCACCCCCTTCCCCCATGTGGAAGGTTTTATGTTAAACGCTGATGCAGTTGGAAACTTTTATAGTCCAAGAGTCCAAAGTATGTTAACAAGAAACATTTAGTTAAACTAAAGTATTCAGTTTATCTAAAAAGTTGCTTTTTGATGTTGGTGCATTGATGCAGACATTCGTTCACACTGCAGGTCAATTTCCATTTTTTGGGGGGGTTTTTTGCGTGATTGTTCACATTATAATTTAAAGGCGAATGCCGTCATGCTCCGATGTGAACACTTTGACACTGAAGTGACCCACATGTGCAGAAGAAGCATGGTGTCACATGCAGCGCGCTGTGTTTTTGCAAGTAAATATGAATGCTACGCGTCAGCATGTGTATCAGATTTGAAGGTGTTGTGCAATCAGAGCCGACAAATTTATAATAGAATATTTCGTACATTGTTTACATTTGAGCTTGCTGTGTGAGCCCAGTGCAGAATTATGGGTCAGATATGGGCCTGTAGCTTTATAGTCAAGCAACCAGGTTGTTACAGGGCAGCCGAGCGGGATGTGGAAGGAACTTATAGGACTTGGTAATATGAGACCACTTTGGGACAACCAGCTTTTTATCTCCCTCTGGTTAATCACTCACTGTTTAAATTTAGGCATCACCATTTTCTGGTTAGGTTTATGCACTAAAACCTAACTCCTGGTTAGGTTTAGGAATCACAACTTCTGGACTGGGCTCATTAAACAATCTTGGTCAAGTTTCAAATACAACACATCATAACATTAATAATTAAAAATTGATCATTGGATTGATGATGCAGTAAGACGCATACTCTTAAAATAAACTAATTTTACTCTTTTTCTGCTTTCTATAAAAGAAGCTAACCACTGTATACACCGTTTTGTTCAACAGCTTTCAACCAAGAACTTGACAGGAGAAAATCAAAGGAGACACTTTGGCCAATAAGATGTCGGCAGTCAAACAGCTCGCGTGCAGAGAGAATCAAGCATAGTTTCACCACAAACATCCACTCTCCTGCTCATAAACACATCAATAATCTCTGTCAGGTCTGTTTCGAGCAGGCTAGTTCCACCTCATTGGCTGTGATTAATTGTGGATCATGTTTTCCCATGATTCTCAGTGTGGTCACTGAAAGACTGATTCCAGTTAGGCATTATGGGAGTGGACCCTGGCAGCGCTTCTCACCAGAGCCACGACCTCTCCTTCCATCCCTCACCACCGGCCCCTTTAACCTTTCCACTCTGCCCTCGCCGGGTTCATGTTGGACTGGCAGGACTTGGGTGAGGAGGCCTTGGCGGTGAGTTATGGCTCGAGCCAGGACGCGGTCAACGTGCCAAGATTTCTCATGCAGACTGAGAAGCATGGCAATTACAATGATAGCCGATAATTGAAGCCTAATGAAGATGGATGGGGTCGGCAGTGAATGCGGCAGGGTCGCATCACAGGCTAATTCACAACATTTATTTCAGAACGCTAATAGTCGGCATACAACAGGTGAACAGAGCTGGCCCCGAGAAAAACCCACCTCTCCACTAAGATGACAAGCACACAGTCAGGAGCTGCGATCAGAGCATTTATGTGGGAGAAAAACATAATAATGACTTGGCAGAAATGGAAATGCAATGTTGAAATGCAACAGATGATAAAAAAAAAAGAAGCAAATTAGATTATCTGCATTAAAAATGCAAAATTCTTGTAATTCTTTTTGACTCCTCGGTCCATCTACGTTTCCCGTAGATGACTGAGCATTAAAACAAGGTACTTAGAATAAGGTTAGAATAATACCTTACATCTTGGGTGTAAGGCAAGGTAATGTATGCATGTTCCTTCTGCTCTTGCTTAGGTTTTGTCAAGATGTTCTGGCTTCCTTTTACCATCCAAAGATGCACATGTTGGGTTAAATGGCCTCTGGATGTCTTTCTAGCTCACTACTTAACAAACATCAGCTCTGAAGAGAAGACTCATCTCAAGGATAACCGGGCAGAAATTTACAGAAGCTCAAGTTTTTGGATATCAGATTACATAAAATAGCTGGCTTTTTTTTTCCTTTAAAAGACTTTATTTAAACAATCTAATGCTCATGTCCAGAAGGCAGCTCAGGTCTGAAGTATTGAGGAAATCTTTTGTACAATGGAAACAATTTTATAAAAAAGATACACGTGTCCTATTGAGAGCCTGTTAATAATGATCTACTTCCCCACCAGCACATATTAGTCTGTTAAACTCATATATTACAATCAGACCATTTATATGCACAAGTGTTCAGATAATTGTTGTTTGTGATGTCCTTTACTTGCTCAGAAAAAAATCTGTTGACCTACAAGAATCTCCCAAAGTAAAAACCAGCCACTATGGATCTACTGGCCTGCTTTTAAAGGGAATTCCACTACCTAAAAAGTACAATAGATACAAAAAATAGCATAAAAATCCCCTTGTTTGAAAAAAAAAAGCAACATAAAAGCAGAGACATAATGTTAGTATGTCCAGTCAAGCTGTATGAAACTCAACAGGTCAGAATTTTGTCAATAATCTGCGCTCAACCAGAGATAATCTCTTTATAGCTCAGAATAATCCCCAGTAATATGAACATGGGGCGAGTCTTGGAACATCCCCTCCGTGAGTAAATATACAAGGACCTGGTTCTCATATCTGACTTATCTGTACACACTAACAGTCTAACACAGGGCCATCTGTGGACCTCTGGAAGGACACTGATGCCTTATTGGCTTCCTGTGAATGTGTGTGTTAGGAACAGTAAACCTCAGCCGTGCCCTGCCCAGAGGAAAGAGCTGAGTGGGCGGGATGGGGATTCAGCTGGATCTGGTTCTGCCTGAGACCAGTGGTGGTCTCACAACAAGCTCACTCAAGCCAATTACATGTCCTGCTAACTAACAGCTATTCTTTAATTAATTTAGCTAAAATAGGAGATAAAATGTCCTGTAAACAAACGTGCGCAGACATTTGCTCACAGTGAGCGAACTGGACCTGAACCCGCTCAGTGTCTGTTTAAACTAAACGGTCCAAGTTAATGCGAACAAATATCCACTGAGCCGCTCAGAGGTTTCCTCATATCCTGCCCTGGCCCACACACACACACATATAATATTCCCCACCCCAATATGGGGCCCCATGGCTACTAAAACAGGGTAAAAATCACTCTTGTAGCAGTCATGAGAGCCACTCAAATCCCTCCATTAACAATGCCCTTTGTGTCCGTACCCAGAATGTATTTCTAAAAATGGCGTCCAGGCTCATTTGTCAGAATCAATATTTCTGTGGCTCTAAAATGCCCTAGCTTTCCCTTCTCGGTAAGTCCCTGGGCGTACCTTAGAGTGACTTTCCAAAGCTTGTACAACTGGCTTGGTGAAATAGTCCAAAATGCAGCCTGAATAACTGGCTTTTTTTTTTTATTTGCTAAAAGCTGCCAACATGTTTCTCTGACAGTGACCCACTGTGTTTAACACAGCGCCGCCTGCCAAGGGTCACTTTCCATTTGGCTTCAGCACCCCCGAGCCTCAAACTGAGAAAGACGTGGAGAGAGTGAGAGTGAGAAGATGCAGACAGCCGAAGCTGCACGACGGGCATCTGCTGCTGCCGCTGTAGCAGGAAACACCCTTCCTCTGTGACAAATAGATGAACGCGCCCGCCTCACACTTTTCCCCTAATCAATAATTCAACAGTGATCTCATATGAATATAAACAAGCTTTGAAAATTTAATAAGCACAACTTTGTGCGGCTCAGCCAAGCAGATGTCATGCGTCTGCAGTTTGGAGTCAAAATGTTCAAATTCGATTAAAAATGCAGTGCAGCTAATTCAAACTTTGTCTTTCTGAGGATTTAAAGATGCATCACCCCGGGGTGTCAGTAGCCTGACGCTGACTGCTATAAAAGTGTTTCTAAATGCTCATTTTCATGTCAAACTTTGTTTTTTCTCACAGCTCCTGTCTGCTTGTCTCGCTTAGCTTTTCCTCCACAGGCAATGATCACTGATGCACAGCAGAAGGTGGAAAACAGCTTGGTCTTCGCGGCCCGATACCAGTCCCTTTCAGCTTATCACTGATATGTTCCCATCAAAACAAGGGAGAGAATGTCAGTCACTGCTGTTTTTGGGCTGCTTGATGAAAGGAGACAATACCTGCTGAAGCTGAGAAAGACACAATAACATGGACTCAGGGAGAGAAAGACGAGAGACTGACATAAGGTAAATGATAGATAACTTTCCACACAGGGCTCATCCATTTTCCAAAGATTATAAACAGACATGGCGATAAATCTGAAATGTTTTCAAATATTTGAATTCAATGTGTGCAAAGCCTCAAAACATGAAACAATGGTAAAAGAATATCATTCCAACATGTGTCTCCAATTCATATTTTTGGCAAATAGACATCAAACATGTACAGTTAGATGATGAAATAGGTCACAAGCGAGCCAAAAATTATCCCAGAACATCTAAAACTATTTCAACCTTTAAGTTTAAGATTACCACAGCTGTACTGTAGGCTTAAATTGTACAAGGCTTCTAGTTCTTATGCATTAACCTTGAGATGCGTACAATTCAAGTCACACATCCATGTTCTCCCTTAGTGAAAACCAGATTTACCAATGCCAAGGCGTAAACAGAGCAGCCCTGTGAAGCAGAGGTTATTTCAGCTCTGCTTCACAGGGCTGCTCAGGAGGAAGTGAGAAATTTCACTGTAAATGACTGTTTGTTCATTAATTTACCCTCTGGCATCAGAGTTAGCCCCAAACCTGCACAGCTAACCTCTACAATAACTGGTCTTAAAGAAATTAGAAGATCATTTTTAAAGCGACAGAATTGAACTTTCACACTTTAGCGCCCCCTACTGAAAACTGATTCTGCATCCTGTCTCTTCTCTGAGCTCTCTCCAACCAGTAAAATCAGTCAATGTTTACACGTATCTCTTGTTCTGTCACTTTCTCTCTTTTTCTTCCGATAATCTGCTCTTGCATTCTTTACTGCATCAGCAAATACTGCACGTCAAAATGGAGATAATTGGAGATATATAGACACATTCTTAACTAGAAGCCTTTTTAATCTGCAATCATTTGATCAATATATATGCTTTTGTCCATGTCATGTTTCTCTCCCTATACGACATTATTATATGTTGTCCAGGTATTATCTCTTTGTATTTGATTGTTTTTAAGAACATCTACCTGCCTACGGACCAAAGATAAAAATTGGCCATTGGCTACAATATTGCATATTTACATTAATATGCCTGGTCCCTATTCTTAAATAGATAAATGAATACATTTTCTATAAAGTACAAATCAACTTTGAGAACTCAGTTTTAATGCATCAACTTTAAAACATTTCTAATAACTCAACCATCAAACAGGAAGTCAAAGTAAAGGCACTTCCTGTCTGCTATGAGGAACCCCCCCCCCACAGAAAAGTTGGCCTATGTTGTAATTCAATTAACTCACAATTTTACCAAAAATTGTGGGCACATTTATAGGCAAAAATTATAAGAAAAATCTGTCGTTATTAACTTTTTTTTGTTCTTTCCAAGAATTACAAATTTTTTCAGCTGCTTTAAGATCATTTTGGGTCACATAGAGTAACCCTTCACACTTCAACAGCACCACCTTTGTCTCAAACCTACAGACCCACGACAGCAGCCCCTCCCTCTTTATTTCACTTCTGATAACTGAAGACATAAGGAGTTAAAAAGAAGCAAAAACTACAGTCAAAGTATGAGGAAGTGTGTGTTTGAGTGTGTGTCTGGATTATGAATAATGCATGAATGGCAGCTCTGATTGATGTGGGGTATAAGGTTTCCAGCCGGCCGACGGAGGGGCTGTGCGTCCGCGGCCAAACCCCAACACGCCGCGCAGCCGACTTCAAAGGGTGTGGTCTGCACTCACTCATATACAAACACTCACTCATACACACACTCACTCATTCACTCACAAATTAGCTTTTTCACACACTCCAGAATTCACATAGATGAAGTCACGCATCTGCGCTCTCTCCTTCCATGTGAATTGACACACTTGGACATGCAAACACACACACATGCACACAGAGTCTGGACTTCCTGTGCTCCCAAACAGGAACACACAGGGTGCAGTGTGCTGGATGGGGTGGGTCTGGGCTTTGGGTGGAGGGAGGACTTGCTTTCCACACCTGTGTTTGCCGCAGTAATTAGAGGCGCATGCTATTTTGGGGGCGGCGAGCGTCCGTGCGCTCACACACACTGTGAAGCACACAGAGAGAGCTCTCAGGGGTTGAGGTGGACAGTACACGTAGGCTGGTGTTTGCTGTGCAGCAGCCTGTGTTTTCTCTGGTTAGAGAGTGTAAATGCCAGTGGAAAGCTCTAAATGGCCTGTAAATAAAAACAGTCAAATTTCCAGTTTCAGGCCATTAAAGAGCTCATCATGGTCTGCCCACGCAGGGCCTTATGACATGACAGACAGGAGAGTGTGGTGGTACAACCCTAACGCTGTCACACGAACAACCAAAGTTAGAAGAAAAGTTGAAAGTGAAAAATAATAATCTCATCCAAAACACAAGAAGAAGACATGACATATTACAATGTGTTTTATTTTTTCTTTTAACAACAACTAAACCGAAACACACAAGCAGTGGTCCCTCCTTACTGCTCCCATAGGGATGGAGGAGGTACTGTAAGTAGCAGCCGGGTCCTGCTGATCAAACCCACTTCATTCATTGATCATCACCGATGTGAACTCATCCATAAAAGTAAGAATCGACCGATACATCGGCCGCCGATATATCGGCCGCCGATATATCGGGACGATATTTGCGGTTTTTTTCTGGTATCGGCATTGGTTGATACATAGGGCCGATATCAACAATTTTGCTGATATCATGGCAGTCTAAATCTAAAAATAATGCACTTATTTCAGTGGCATCATGTTGGGACATCCATAAATAAATAAATATATAT
>JAOXYM010000015.1:2843305-2864873 GCA_028567055.1 Leptatherina wallacei
CCTCAAAAGGGATAAATAAAGTATTTTTCATTTCATTTCATTTCATTTCATTTCATTTCATTCATTCATTCATTTCACTGTATGCACAGATAAAAGTTCCGACACATTCACAGGATGTGATGCTGAGCACGGATCTCTTTAGAGGGAGAGCTTTAAAGATGGGATTTACAAAACCAACTTTAAGTGCCTTAAACATAAAGGAGAATTCGCAGTGAACATTAATTTTTCAAATTTGGGATCTGCACATGGCATGACATGAATCCACCCACTAATCCTCCCCCACTGATGTTCACTCATCATTACAATCACATCTCAATCGCTGCATTTTTGTGTCTAATTACAGGCGTCCTCAGCTAAGTTAGTGCAAGTGTTGCTGCAGCTATGGCAATGAACAAATACAAGTACACAGATCAGGTGGATCTGAAAGAGACAGATGTAGATGTGGGAGGGTTTCAAGTGCATGTGTGGAGAGATATGTGCTGTGAGAGCGTGTGTCAGGGCAAGTAGACCGAGAGCTGGAGATTGACTGTCAAACTCAGGATTTATGCAGCCTAGTCTGGAAAGTCCCTGTCTGCCTCCCGGCACTCCTCTTAACCTCTTTTCAGTCTTTCTCCTGTTGTCTCCATTGCTTTCTCTTGATGACATTGATGTGAGCAGGTGGTGGCCAGCCACTCCAACGCTCCTGCCCCACTCATTTCTCAGGGCAACAAAACGCAGGAAATATGAAGAAAGTCTGAGCCAATGCAATCAGTTTACAGTCCAACACTCATCATTATATTCAGTCAGTATTCCCAGTACTACTGCCAGACACGTCTTCTCGAAGAGCCTCGGTAGAAGTTACATACCTAGTGATGACAAGAATGTATCAAAGGGTCTTTCGAACCCTCACTAAGAGTCAAAATTTCACCAAAACATGGAGGAAAATATAACTTTTCTGTTAATTTCTAAAGCATCCCTACATGAGTTTCCAACCTTAAAACTGTGCTTCTGACACGTTTTGATTGCACGCTAACAGCTCTCGTTGCCCTGCAGCATCCCGAGGCTGAGAGACCGCACTTCACAACTTATTTTTTCCAGCCCAGGGCATTGTGACAGCTGTGTTAAGCCTTATGGCACTGCATCACACACCAATAACTGGATATCAACACACTGGACCTTTTGGATGAGAACTATGGCTGATTTGTCAAAGAAATGCAAGAGGTCATTATTGGAGAGAGGAAGAAAAAGAAAGAGACAGAATAAGAGACAAGACGAGTTAACATCGGACTGACTTTTACTGGGTGGAGAGAGCTCAAAGTAGAGATGGGATGCGAGATGGATGCCGAATTAGCCTTTGTTAGGGGGGCGTCAGTGAGAAAACCTACCGTAGCCCTAAAATCTGTAAATTGTAACAAACAAATGATTTATCTGTTGATTTTTAAAACTAAGCATTTAGTCAAGGGTGACATATTCAAATGCTTTGTTCGAGATCAAAACTCAAGAAGAATCTTTAGTGTGTCTTTTATCAACACTTGGACCTTTTGGTTCTTTGGAAAAATCCTCTGTTAGCAACTTTGGTATAATCTTTGATTCTGGTCTTACTTTGGATGCACATGTCAAGTCTCTGGTTCCTTCCTGTTTCAATCATTTGGGAAATATTAACAAACTAAATTCCATCGTGTCATGTCCTAAACTGGAAATAATTACACATCCTTTTGTTTCATTACGATTGGATTATCACAATGTACTACACACGTCTTAGCAAAACCTCCCGAGAACAGTCGCAAGTTGTTCAAAATGCTGCTGAGAAAATCCTCCGAGTTTTTACAAATAACTTTACTCTTGATGAAAACTTCCAAGTCAGTAAAAGAATCTTAAAAAGACTTGGAGAGCTTTTCACAGACAGGCTGCAGGTTATATCAGAGGGCTTCGGCAGCCATATCTCCCTGGCAGGTCCCTGAGGTGCTGTGACCAGGGCCTGCTGATGGTACCCCATACTAAGCTGAAAACAAAAGGAGACAGCCTTCTGTTCAGCGGCCCCCAGATTCTGGACCTCTCTTCCTTTGAACTGGTGGACTCTGTGGTCGCTTTTAAAAGCCAGTTAAAAATATATCCTTTTAGAAATCCGCTTTTTATTCATTACACTTGTTTCTATGCATCTGTAGGCTCTTTGTGACTTTATTTCTTGAAAGGTGCCATCTAAATAAAGTTTACTAACTTACTTTTTTACTTAGAATTTTCTTATGAAATGCTTTCTGATTATAAATCCACTCAGCTCAGAACAACCTTCTGGCCATAAAAACACAAAAGAAAAACCAAAAGCACCTTTCAGGTAATCAGTCACTGCTGGTTCCATCCAAATGTCTCCTAACTTTGACAGCATTATATGAAAATGTGCAAATTAAAATGCACAATTAAACATGAATCTATCAATTATTTCAATGTGATAATTGATGACTGTTAAGAGAAGTGATGCGTTGCATCAGTGCTGGAGGTCAAAACAAAATGACATCACCAAAAAGGTGTCAATCTAATCTTGTTGTAGGAAAACAGGCCGTGCAGCTCAGTCTCATGTTTGTTCACGTTACTGAGGCCCACAAATAATTGTGGAGGGGGGGGGACAAGTAATCCTAACCATATTTTCATTAATATCTTTATCTAATCATGTATTCTTTTTACTGCCCAACCATAATTCCCCTTCGTCCAATCAGAAATCATTTGATCTCTATTCTATTCACTCGTTATTCAACTTTTACTAAACCTGTACTAAAACATATTTAACTTTTCCACCTTTGAAGTTTTTTCCTTCTTATTTAAAGACTTTTTTTGTGCACCGTTCACTGGAGATGCTAACATTATCCCTAGCACACCATTAAAACTCAACTTTTATTGGCTTTAACTTCAATAAACAAGAATCTTTGTCATTTTCAGGTGCTACTGAAAAATATCTTAGGCTTGCACGACCACCAGGGTAAACACCTCCGCACAATCTCCCCATGACGTTTGAAATGCACACTGGGCCTCTAAGAGAACACAACAGTCTGGTGATGTTTCATCCGTCAACGTGTTTTTCTTTTTAAAAGTATTCACATGTCCATGAGTGTTTATCGGAAGATCAGACGGCAGAGGTGCGATCATGTGCCCCATTCCCTCGGCGTTGGATCAGGGAGAGGAAACAGGAACTGCCTGGAAAAGTCGCACAAGAAAAGAAACAGCTCTTTCCCTCAATAACCTGATCTACCCTGCAGGCATTCACCACCAATCAATCACTGCTTCCCTGCAATCATAAACACGCATATAAACATGACAACAGGTCATACTGCAGCAGGTTGAGGTCATGTGGGGTGGGGGTGGGGTGGGGGGTGCACACCAGCACAGAGTTTTTACACTACAGACAGCTGGTGATGGCAAATAAACAAATGAGGTTTATTATAAGAGCAGATGAGAGCAACATCATTTTGAAGTCCCATCCCAACTTCAGTGAGACATCAGCCTCTTTAAGCTTTCAGGGTCGAATGAAGAGAACTTCTCAGCAGGACAAATTTATTTACAATCACACACACCTGCAGAAAATAAATCTAAGGTTGTTTTGACCCCTTTGTTGAGGTAAAAAAAAAAAAAAGTTATTATGCACCAACAATAGAGCTTTTGCAAGAAATTTCAACAGTAACGAACATTGAGTGAAAAGCTTTTAGAAAGACTTGTTTATGTGTTTATTAGATCCTGATCTTTTGATAAAGCCTCAGAAATCTGGCTTAAATTAAATGAGAATTGTATGAGAACTTAACTGTGTGTCTAGAGTTCATGTGTCTCTTCTAAATTTTCCCCGAGACAGACAAGTTACAAGCCTGAACAGAACCCTGACAGCTAGAAAGCCGTCACACCACTCCAACATACTTCCATGAGTCGTCTACCTGAACTGATTCTTTTCTTTTATTACAGACGAACCAGTAAATCCCAGCAGTGTCCCCAGCTAGAGATACAACTTCTCTTTCTGTCCCCGTTCCAGTGTTACTCCTCACACTCTCTCTTTTTTCTTTTTTAAATCAGCACACCAGGACCAGATTACATCAAAGTTGACTTTCAAAGGAGAGGTGATGAAGGACCTCCCACATCTGAGACCCCCTGTCAGGACCAAACTGCTCCTCTTTGCACCACCACCTTTTCCCACTCCACCTCCAGCTGCTGCTGCTCCATTTGGCTGTAATCAGCACCCAGCATCATCCCTGAATTGAGAAGGTGGGGGTGGGCAAAGGAAGGACTTGACAAATTGGCACATTCTTCTCCACCTATAACCCTCCTCCCCCAATCCTCCTTTACTCCTCTCATGTGCCCCACTTACATCTGGCAGCGCCCCTGTCGACCTCCACCCACCCATCCTGCACCACTCACTTGATGAATGCTGTCCTTGTGAGCAGAGGAAGCCACCAACACACACCCCACTCCCTGATCCTCACAGGTGCTACCTCTGTTGTTACGCACACACATATAGATGCATATGCATTAGCCAACACTTCCATGGATAGAGACACAAACCACAGCTGGCAACAATAACACATACCTCCACACACTCGGTCTGCCCTGGCAGCTGTCACAGAGCCATATGACCAGGATCAAGCTCGGATTCACACACCCTCCTTTTTCCCCATTTCTCCACACTCCACACATTTACCCCACCCTGCAAACCAGTCAGCCCATCCTGGCCCACCCAGGACCCCCTGGACAGAAGCAGCTCAACAGCTGTGTGTGCGTAGAGAAACGAGCCGGATCCAGGTTATGGCCGGGTAGTTACATGGAGCCTGTTGGTTATAAATACCTTCTCGTCTGTCCTGCAAAGTGACTGAAAGTGTCTGTTTAGGAGTGTTAACAGGGTGTGTGTTGCCCTGGTCGGTAAGGGGGGGGGGGGTACTGATCAAGAGCTGAGCATTGATGGAGGATGGAGCGGGAGAGTGATGGGAGCAGGATGACAGACACCAGAGGGAAACAATTAGATTTTTATTATCTTTTTATACACAAGCCAGAATAAGGGTAAATGCATTTTGTGACACGAGTTTTGCAGAATGAAAGGACGAGTCTTTACACATGGTTGCATCCTTGTTTTAAAATAAACTTCAACCATGAGATGAAAAAAAAAATTGACACTTTTTGCTGTTTTTTTTAATTAGAAATTTGAATGGAACAGTAAAACCCAACAAAAGGAATCCTCAGGCTTTGGGTAAAAGTAGGTTGTGTAGAATTAAGCTCATCTCGAGCCCAGAACTAGACAACAGCCACCACAGATCAGACCCTTTTTACCCTTTGTTTTAGTCGAAAGAAGTACAAGGACATTATCAAGATGTTAACATTTAATGAACCATCATTATAGAAAACATTATGAACAACCTGAAAATTATTGATAAAAATAAGTGCAGTTTCAATTTTTTTTTTTTTGGAAATATTATGTTTGTATATAAAATATAGGCCTATATATAAACATATCAAAATCAATTTCACCATTTTTTATATTTCTAAACTTTTCATTTAATATAACATTGTAGATCTTTTTATGTATATTTTACCATCTACATTTTTTTCATAGATTTTTTAAACAATTTTCTTCATTTTATCCCTCTTTATTTTCTTTATTTTTTTATCTTATATATTACACATTTACTCAATGTGTACATTATAATTTACAAATCACCATGGATCTACAACATTCCAAAACATTTAATAATTTAATAATCTAATTTAATCCCAGGTATCTGAAACTGAACAATGCAGAACTTCACATTATGATTGTTGTAACTTTTCAAGAGCTAGAAGTTATTCTAAATGTACATGTGTGTACATTTCCACCTTTGTGTAGTAATCCTGACCACCTGAACTAACTCTTCATAGAGACAGAAGTGAGATCTATGAAGTAAGAAATATATAAAGAATATAAGAAATTATCCTGACTTGTAAATGTTTTATATTTAAACATAAAAAAAATGACCTTAAACTAAGAAACAAAGTTATTTTCATTAAGATATTGCACATAATGCCTTCTATGTCATTTTCACATTCATCCTGCTGGCCGGTTTTGGCCCCTGGGCCATATGTTTGACACTCCTGCCCTGAATATTGCACATTACCTTAAACAGAGGTGATGCTTCCACTAAACAATCCAGGCTCTGAGTTAATAACAGTGCTCTCTCTCTCACACACACACACACACACACAATCACCCTTGATACCTTCTTTTCTGAGTAGCTGTGGATTTCATCAGCTCCAACATGGTCTGCCCCTTTTCTCACTCAACTGGAGTTACAAACCAGTTTTCATTGTTTGGTAATGAAAGAAAATGCTGAACCAAAGATATGAAAACGTACTCCTCCCAAAAACAGCAAACATCAATCAACAACAATCAGAATAAAAGAAAATGCACGCTCCACTGGTGAAGAGCAACTGCACGTAAAGTGTAGAACTGGTTTCTATGAAGGTGATGGCAGTACAAAGGGTGTGTTTCAGTCCTTAGCGTGATGATTTCTATCCATAAGCAATTAGTTTTGATTTCTGAGCCTGAGCAAATGATTTTATCACCTAAACCCAACAAGGAAGGGACAAAAGTGCTTAAATGTTATCAACTGAACATAATTCAGTCGTGAGAAAACAGCATGTCTGGGTGTCAAACTTGCAAACACCCCTATGGGTCATATTCAAGGTATGAACTATTCATTCATTTATTTATTTAGTGGTTTTGATTTGAGGACTTGCAGGATGAAAGGGAAACGCAATCAAGAGGCATAAATGTTTGCAGGGCCATGTTATGTAGGATTTGCAGACTCAAAAGCTAAAATGAAACATTAAGGAAATGTGTCGGTTTCATGCATCAAAGTTAAAAGAGTCAGTCTCTGGGAATTATCTGCACATGCACTAAAATTCTTGAATAAATCCTTCTGCGACTCCAGAAGAAAACTCACTGCCCTCACGGAAAAAGCACATGAATTTCACATGTGACCATTGAATAAATGTGTATGTGTACAGATATATGTTATTTTGGTATGACAAGAGGATAATGCATGATGTCACATGATAAAGTGTCCCATTATGTGTATATTAATGTGTAAGGAAGTTCACTTGGTTATGGGCTTTGTTATGCTTTTATAATGTTTTTGTTTTAATGTCTTCTTTTTGGATTATATAAAATTCTGTTGGACTCCAGGAAGAATAGCGGTGGCTTTGCTGCAGCTAATGGGGATCTTAATAAACTAAACTAAACTAAACTAAACCACATATGGTTGAAAAACATGGGGCCACATGTGCAAACGTGGTCTTGGAACATTTTCATGTGATGAACATGTTCTTCTCACATGAATCACAGGTAGACCACAAGTGTACACTCACATGTCAATCACATGTCAACCCTGTGTGATTCACATGTAATTCACATTTTCTTCACTTGTGGGTCACATGAAAATGGTCCAAAACCACACGTCTGCACATGTTCCATATGAACCACATGTGTTTTTTCTGTAAGGTTGATGTCTGATAAATCTCTTCAAGGGAAGTCACGACTCTCAGCCAAACAAATGAGGGGATGAATTTAGAAAAAGAAACTAAAGAAATGTGATTGCTGACCTGCTCCATGTAAACAGTGAAATTCTAACCTAAGCTTGTTCCTACAGATGAGAATTAAAATTCTCATGAATGTAGAAACCCAAGACAAGGTTTAGTCTCCTTCTCTGGGAGAGGATTCAACTGATAAGATCATTTTTTTAGGCCGATTTTTTTAAAATCGTGCTTCATAAAAAATGAATTTTGCTTGTTTTCATCTCAAGTCATCGGTAGAAGGTGATGCGGGCATTGTTATACAGGTCTGTACAAAGTAGTAAAACTCATCATCTTGGTCAGATATCAGATAAAAATGGTAAAAGGTCTTCAGGAACTTGTTTGAACTGGTTACATTGTGATCATTCTTTGATGTAAGGAAGAATTTTTTTTTCTATGAAAGAAGAAACAGCTGATTGTTCATGTGAGCAATGGTTTATGTTTGCCATGTTAGTACTTAATAGTAAGAATTCCCATTCTTATTACAAACAATGTCTGAACTAATGTGCAATTACTACGCGTGCAACATTAGATAGAAACACTTCTGGAGTTGCAGAAATCTTTACTTAGAGTATATTATGCGGCTAAAATACCAAAAAGATGGCAGTTTTACAGTAGATGAAGAATTTTTTGTCACACCCCAGAGTTTTTTTTTTTCCTTGCAAGAAAATTGCATGTCAAAAATAAGAATGTTGTGACGACACAGAAACCCGCGGAAGCCTCCGCGCCGGCCTCCTGGCACGCTGCTAAAGCAAACTGACAACGCTCCCAGGGCTGGGTGAACGAAACTGATGAGCCACCTTCGCTCCAGTGCATGTTTGTGACCGCATGTGTGTTGTTTCTCTCCATTTCTATGGTGATGGCTTGTCACAGAACACGAGGAGGCCCATAAGAGATGGTGTGATGTAGGAGTGGCCAACCTCTCCCATCCCTCCCAACCCCATCACACCGACAGCTTTCATCTGGAGCAGATTAGAGACATTAGCTATTTCTTATCTCCACACCTTCCTCCATGTCTTTCATCATCTCCCTCCTGTTCCCTCTCTTTCCTTTCACAAAACACCACTTGCTTCATTTCTACATCTCTCATGCATTCTTAAAATACTCTCCAAGGTGATAAGTCAAAAGGAAAAATAAAACATCGGTATAGCTAACAGAAGAGGCGGGGCAACATATTGCATTGCCACACTGTTATTAGAGTTTGTTGTTAAACTATTATACTCACATTAAGAAATAACTGGCTAAGATTCAAGCACATAAATCAGTACACAGGCTCGTATTTTCATGAGTACTGGTCAAGTCCAATCACGTAAGGGAGTTAAGGGAACAAGAGTTGATCAATCAAAACCCTGATGCTTATCAAGAACACACGCAAAAGGTACTGTACATTACAATCACAAGTGACCCCACTTTAACATCCAAACCTGGCTGTGTTTCTGTGTGTTGCACAAGGAATGTGCCGCAGGTTTTCAGATAATACGCGAGTGCTGCATGCAGACTAAAATAAATCAGCTGCTTCTAAACAGACACATACACACAGCCCATAATCCACATTAATACCAGTCATCATTCTTAAGCTCATGGCATGTTCGCTTGTCTTTATTGGGAAGAGATATCACAGCGTGCATAACGGAGGTGTGTGTTGAGGAGCTCCGGGCTGTGATGGGAATTTAATCTCTGTCGTCTATCACTATTAAAATAGCTCCAGATAGCCAATGTAGTTCTGATACTGGTCGGACAGAACTACGACACTGTTCACTCCAAAGATTGCTGTACTGAGGCAGCAAACCGGCAATTTGTGCATTAAATAGTGGCAGACCCATTTCCATGCATGTTTTCCTGATATCTCAGTTCTTCTTCTTGAAAAATTAGCACTCGACAAGCATTTGTTTGTGCCAGCTGATATGTGAGATGCAAGGTGAGTTTTCTACTTTTTTCTAAATAATTCAGCTTAGACACAATCTTTTTCCAAAGCCACTGCCCTAAATATTACTCATGCATTATTACCTTAACAGCAGCCATTTCCCACTGTGTGGGCCTCCGAGTTTAGCTCTGTCTGTCGCATGGCCTTAAATGCTTCGACAAACCCACGTGGACACACACACACAAACACAGACACACACACAGAAAGGTTAGCAGAAGACAATTGCTTGAGTTCAAGTCCAACCCAGCTCCACCCGCCTCTCTCACCAGGGCGGGAACATCGGAGCAGGGGTCGGCATGCCGGGTTGGACCGTTGCAGAGTGGCCGAGTCTTTGAAGGAGGCCTGTGGCCGGGAAGGGTTTTCGGGAAGGGGAAGTGCTCTGCTTGAAGTTTTAAATATCAATGGAAAGGCTTTCTCTGCTATGCATGGCAGCAGAGTGCTTTTCCTTTATCTCCCAATACTTTTCTCACCACAACGGAAAGACGATGTCAAAGAAACATGTAGCAGGAATATTTCCAGGAAGGAACAGCCTAAACAACTGTAATCCAACCCCAGCTGGAGAACATGTAGAATATGTTGTTTGAAACCAAGTAATGAAAATACGATGTATCAAGTTAGAAGCATTGTAAAAATGAGTTATATGACTTGAAGAGTGCTGCACTGATCTGGAAGAAAGACAATGGATAGATCATGAAGCACATGGGGGAAAAGAAAAGTCTGTTGACCCAAACTATCCCACGATCTACCAGCAACCTGGCGAAACCACAAGTGGAACCTCTGACTGTCCAGCTGCTTGTTCAAGAACATAACTCAATTATATTCAAACACACAACTCCAGTGGGGAAGAGTCTGGGACTAACTGAGGTTAAAGTTGAGTATAGAAGGCTAGAAAACATCTAGTCCAGAAAGCTTTTGTTTTGTTTTTTTAAACATCATTTTATATACAACAAGGATGCTTTTAGAGATGCTTGATTTCATGCTGTAGTAAGAATCTGTTGAAAATGTCCCTCTTTTACACCCCCTAGTGGTGACACCAAGCAATACACTGAAAGATTCACATCCTAATGTTCTGAAAACAAATGACTAAGTGTGTTTTTTTCTTGTGTTGGTCCAAAGAAGATTTTGGACCAAACCCGATTTTGGACTCATTGTCCTGATTTTCTCATTTATCTATATTGGCGTCTTGAAATTATGCTGTTTTGGTTAGCTAATGCAATATTACAAACATTTTTTTCCTCAGGTAGTTGCATAGAGAAAAAAAAATTAGACTTTAAAACGACCTGAAACAACCAGATCAGGTAACTGATGAAATCCAGATCGTGGATTTATTCTATTTGATTTGATTTGATTTGATTTTTCATTTCATTCATTTTATTAAAAAAAAAATAGATATTTTGTATTTCATTTTATTTCAATTCAATTTTTCATTTAATTCTTGGGTATTTTATAAATTTTTTTATTAATCCATTTTATTCTTTATTGATCTATTTTAACTTCATTCACTCAATCAGCCAGCTAAGCAGCATCAATTCATTAATATGTTTCCACAGATCGTCTCTTATCTTGACCCACTCAGGCTGGGGGCTGGCGCTTATTTCAGCTCCAGTTGGACTAGAGGTGGGGGGTGCACTCTGGACGAGTCTATCACAGCTGCTTTGCAATTTAACGATGTCATTTGATCATATGATTTCAACAAGATCTGATGTACAAGCTCAAGACTGCATTACCAATTTATGCAAACACAAACCCACACTCATATCTCGCCATCCCCCCCTCTTTATTTCTGTTTTCACTGAACTCTCTGTCCTCACCTTTACCTCACTCTTCCGCCACAGCAGCCAGAGCAACAACGCTCTCACCTCTCAGACCCTCTGCTTTCCCGGTAAGGCTGACCACAACCTGTCCGGCCCGGGTCCCCTTACCAGTTTACCGCATGGGAGCGGATACAAAGCTGCGTACACAGAGACCCATTCAAAGCCCAGCATATGAAATCTCTTCCTTTGCAGAGATACCTTACACTTCTTCTGCATAGTTACATATTCAGCACCCAGTGTTCACTTCCTGTCTGGTCGAGATGGAAGGAAAACCGGCACAGACATAGTTTTCATTACTTATCAAAGGGTTTTTTGTCATTGCATCTTAGACGCTTAAACACTGAGACATGAATTTCTTGGCAAGAATCGGAGCAATAAGACGAAAATTCAATAAAAACAATACGAATTATAATTGTATCCTAATGCATTCAGCCAGATATATCCTGCCTTTTCCTCTCAGACAAAGATTTGTTGTAAAAGGCAATCAGGATTAAAATGCTGCTGCCACTGGAACTGACATTTGAGGCATTCTGCTGTATCCTGCCAGTCACGTAGCCGTCATGGATCATCTCTCAATCCAACAACAAGTATCAACAGATGCACACACGGAGAAATGAAAGCTTGTATTGTGTCTGTGACAATCTCCTAGTGCGGTTAACACTTGTAAGCAAACACAACATACCTCAGTGACACTGCTGGTGCTCTGCCAAGGCGGTCCTGTCAGTTAATCACAGTCTCATTCGGGTTGATGGTTTTTACAGCGTTTTCTGTTTCTGAGCGTGGAAAAGCTCTGCGATCGTTATGCAGTATGTTTAAAGACGATACGAAGTGGCCGAAGCCATCAGCTCATTTATTAATGTTCTTGGGGTAAGGGTTAGAGCACAGTCTTGTTTATGTACAACAGAAATTAGATGATAAATAAAGTCTGGAAATAATAAGACCATTTTAACCCAATTAACTTATCTTGAATTTGAAGGCAGCAACATGTCTCCAAAATATCCCAACAGGTCCATGTTTCTCACTTTGTAGCATCTGTTCTTTTGGGAGCAGAGTATTGTCCCATTCTTCTCTGATTTAGGACTCTAGCTGCTCAACAATCCTGGATCTTTGTCATATTTTGCATTAAATGATACGCCACAGAAGTGCTGGACTGTAACCAGACTCTTCTACTGAGAACCCATACCATTATAACAGATGCCGTTTTTGGTGAAGCATCATCTTGCAGAAATATGCATGGTGTTCCCCGTAAAAGACATTGTCTGGACGGGAGCAGATGTTGCTCTAAAACCTGTATATACCTTTCGGCACTGATGATACATTTGCAATGTGCAAGATGCCAGTTGGGCACAGATGCACACCATACTGTCAGAGAAGAAGGCTTTTAAACTGAGGGCTGATAATAAGCTGGAACTTTTTCTCTTCCGATTACATTAAATGTTTATTCAATTCAGGGACAAATGCATAGGTAACATGACATACATGAGTTAAAAATGCCAGAATTTGCCAACAGGCTAATTTACATCTGTAGTCCCGCAGGCTTAGATCTTAAAGACAATCAATATACTGACATTAAAAACAAAGAAAATAATCGTTCGGGCTGGACATCCGTCCATATTTACTTCAGAGAGACTCTGCCTCCCTGGGGTGCTCTGTCATTACCAACATGTCAATTAATTTCATCAGTTACATATTCCTCCAATCGTTTTCATATTGGTATAACTTACTTTTCCAGTCTTACTTTTCTGAGACGTAATGCTTCTCACACCTTCAAGATTAGACTTTTTTTTTTATAAACATTTTTTTCATTTGATTTTTCATAAACAGTATTGTAATGTGCACAAAATGTCAACTTATTAGATCTGTAAATGGTAAATGGACTGTACTTGTACCAGCTTTCCATACAAAAGGACAATACAAGGTTGTTATACCATGGTAAATTGACTTGTATAGCGCTTTTCTAGTCATGTGACCACTCAAAGAGCTTTGACGCTACATGTTCATTCACCCATTCACTCAACACATTCATACAGCACCAAATTGATACATACTTGGTGCTTTTTCTAAGCATTCATACCCCCGTTAGGCACATCGGGAGGCAATGTAGGGTTCAGTGTCTTGCCCAAGGACACTTCGACATGTAGTCAGGGGAATTGAACCGCCGACCTCGTTAGGTAGACGACAGCTCTATCCACCCGAGCTACAGCCGCCCCAAAAGAGAAAGGAGAGATATATTTCTATGGTATTTCCTCTTGTAAATCTGTTTTTCTAATCACTGCATTCTGTTTTTGTTTATATTTCCCACAAAACATCCAAACTTTCCAGAATTGGGTTTTCAGAACAATTTTAAAACCCATCTTTGGAAAGTTTGCAAGAAGCCATGTGCTTCGAAAAAAGAAGAAGAAGTCACCTTTTGTAGCTAAACTTCAACCAGTAAGAATGAAAATATCCTTTCGAATTATAAAAGAGTGTAGTTTTTATCTTTATTCTTCACTAAAGGAAGACTTGGGTTGTAATAAAAGTGATGCTGAGGTAAAATCCACTTCATTCGGTTTATATTTCTGACGGCCAATTTTTGTTCCAGGACTAAATAAAAGCTTGTTGAATATCAAGTCCGGCATGTTGGCAAGATTTCTGATTTATTTTTAATTGATGCCTCCAGTGCAAGTACTGTCATAACTCTAGCTGCAATAAAAAAAAAAACACAAAAATGTGATATGTTGTTGCTTTCAGCTCCAATGTTGCCAGAATCACTGAACACACCGTAAATATGTGGCTTCACCATAACCTTTCATTTTTAACTCATTACGTGATGTTATGGGATTATTATCCGTCAATATGTTTGATGATGAATCATTAAATGTTACGACATATAGAATAATTACTGGTTCATTTACACATTTTGACTCAGCCCATAAATAGAATCATTCTCATTCGCTTGCTTCTGTTTAACTTTACAAAAACCAAAAAATCCCCCCAATCAACAGCTTTCTCCTTCCTTTTTAACAGAACCATGACAGAGTGAAAGTTAAAATGTAAATTCTGGATGAGAAGCCTTTAACACTAAGAACTCTACATTACAGCGACTACAGTAATATCTGCAGTGTGATCCATAAATCTGAAAAATAAGGAACAGCAGTGTAGAGACTTCACATGTGGTTATGATGGGCCATATTTTCTTACTTAACCCACAAGTCAAAGTCAATAAATGCGAGAAGAACCAAACTTAACCATTAAGCAAGACTGCAATGCTACAGTTACCCATGGCTAACTCTACGTAGCAGATTAGTGAATGTGTGTGTGTGTGTGTGTGTGTGTGTGTTGCGCGTGTGTGTGTGTGTGTGTGTTGCGCGTGTGTGTGTGTGTGTGTGTGTGTGTGTTGCAGTGGATCTCCCCAGGGTGGTGAGGTGGTGATTGACACTGTGGTAATGCCTCCATGTCTCTTAAACCTGAGCAGGGTCTAAGCACAGTGAATGAAGCCATGTCACCGAGGAGCAGAGAAGGAGAGAAACATCTGGCTCCCTCTCAGAGGGATCTGCTTCCAAAATGATACAAGTTGCAACACAAACCAGGGAAACAAAGACGGCGCAGCAAGACTCAAAAACTGTTCAGCAATGGCGGCCATCACCGGCTGCAGAGGATCACGCTGCACATGTACCTTACAGATGCTATGACACACTGAACTAGACAGAACAATATTAGTGCAACTGAACGAAACAGCACTTTGCTCCTGTTGCTAAACTATATGCCACAAAGTGATTCTTCGTTATATATTTTATCTCTCACACTTCCTGATTGAAATCTGCCAGATTTGTATTTCACAGGAACACTTGCTGTGGGGGCAATTTGAGAATTGTGGCCTATTTTCTGCTCACGATAACAGAGATACAACAGAACACACGACTAGATATATGCTGGATTGATGTTTGAGGGGGGGGAAGAAAAAAAAAAGTGTCTCCACACGTAGAACTGGCTGTGTATCGAGTCCAGACACCTGCGTACGATGGTGGTGAACCTTCTGGCAAGCAGGCTTGGCTCGTGTTTTTATTTAAGTTCCACAGTTTACAGCCTCGCTGCCCCAGGCAAGACAGTTTAATTTGACTATAATAAGATCAGCACGACAGATTGCTTTCACTGCACCGGGCGGGACGCTTGACTTTTATTACAACAGGCATCACTTGGAGACTATTATTGTAAACGTTTAGCTGTGGTGGTGGCCTGCGCCCACCGCACATGTATAAACACTCCAAGCTTGGATTACCAGGCCAGCGCAGATATTACCACACCGGCGGCATGGAGACGTAGGAAAGATTTATCATGAGGACGACCATGTCCCAGGTGTGTGAATGTATGAGTACACGGGTAATGGTTGTATCAAAATGATTGGAAAGAGTGAATACTGCCCCGGCCAGGGTTTTTGGATCTATGGCTTTTTTCCCCCCCATTATTATTTTCATAATTGAAGGAAGGAATGTTTGGGGGGGGCGTCAATGGTCCCTCACATTCTGTGGCTCTGGGACAGCAACACCCTGATTATGACAGCTTCACCTACAGCAGAGAGGGGCAGAGGAAAAACATGATGCTAGTATTAAAAACACACTCTCTCTTCCCTGTGTCATGTCTTGCCTCACTCTCGGTAATCATTTTGCATGTGTGTGTGTTCTTGCGTGAACGAGACCGTGTGGAGAGAAAAGTAAAGTAAAGAAAACAGTAGAGTGTTTTCTTTGGAGTTTGCTCATGCTGCACACAGACGAAGGCGAGCAGATTATCTCCTGACTAATCATGTTCGCTTCTCCGTGAGATGCCACTTATCATCGCCCACTCATGAACCCCCTCCACATCCCTCCTTCATCATCACCGTCACACACGTCAGCGCAGACACACATGTAGTTCTGAACGGCTTCGAATAAACAGGCTTTGCACACACGCTTTCCAAAAACGCACACACACACAGGAAACACGACGCAAATCTAAGGGTCACTTATGGCAGTTAAGGCTCGTCTATGACGGGCCATCCGCTAAGAGGGACCTTTCCAAACCCGTTCGTACGCTCGGAAGGGGCCCGCCACGGCTTCATCCTAAAGAAAACAGCTTGGACAAATTTTTTGCTTCAGTGGTTTTGTTCACATCCCCGACTCAGCGGCACGATAAAACTGGCATCTAGAACTAAAATGACTTTATGACTGATCAGCTGGGGGAAATTATTGTGACAGAAAATAAATTATTTGTGACTTAATGTAAATGGTGAAGATTGGATGGGGTTTTTTTTTAGTGATGTCTGGGTTTAAATTTGAGGTCATGATCCTGGGAAAACAAATAAAGTAAAATGACTTCTTATATTTTACTAACTAAATGTATTTCTTACATTTATTAATGTAAGAAAATAAGAAAATGTCTTAATTTTTACTACAACTTCATGATTTCAGAAAGATCTTTACAATTGCTGGTTGAGGAACATTTTCCTGAAACAGCTTCACAGGGTGTTAGATATGCAAGAGCCTCTGCCTCTCTGAAATGCTCCTTTTATACACAGTCATGTTACTGGCCTGTTGTCATCTAACTAAATTATAAGTCACATGCTCCTCCAGTTGTTTTTGATTTGTGCCAATCACTTTTCCAGCCTTTGTGTGTTTGTGTTGCTGCCATGAGAATCAAAAATGAGCAAATATTTTCAATGAAAAGCCAAAATATCTCAGTTTCAACATCTGATATATTGTTTATCTTCTATTGGTGATAAAATATGGGTTATTAGAGTTTTTAAACAATGCATTGTGCTTTAATGTAACATTTTACAAACAGGCCCAACTTTTTTGTTTTTTAACTTTGAGTTGTTATTTACAGCTTAATCACAATCATGAATTGCCTCTTTTAAATTCCCAGCTCATTAATATTTAGGAAAATCACTATTTTTTGACAAAATTAATTTACGATACATGTGTGGTACTGTGATGTATCATTGATACGTCTTAAAGGAAAGAAAAAAAACAACAATTTGCCTCTCCGCCAGCCATATCCACCTGTCGATTCCAGAGTTATGCCCATAAAATTATTTCTTACAGGACATTAAATTGTCACGGTAAACTTTGTATTTGGTGTTTTAGTTAATAAAATCCCATCAGTCATCATCCTGTTACACCATTCAGTGAAATGAATTCCAAAAAACACACACATGCAGCAATTATTTGCAAGAGCAGCATTTCAAACTTGGAGTATTGTTCAAGAAGAGGAAGATAAATTGCAGTGAGAGACAGAATAAAGTTTTAAAACCCAAGCCACTGGTTCTATATTGCTGGACTACCACACAGGGTCGTGCTGAATAGGCTTTCTTTCTTTAGATGGCGGGGGAATGTACAGTACATGCATGACATGGTTTTGAAGCAAACACATAATTTTTTATAATCCACACACCTGCACAGCTATTGGCTGATGTCAGCACACACACCCGGACAAAGGATGAAGCCAAAAAATGATCACAAATGCAGTAAATCAAGAAGAGACAAGGGAAATCACATCGTTGGGGGTGAGTCTCTGCAGGTAAATACACCACTACACACTTCTAATGGGTCCTCAGCTGCAACTGAGAGGAATAGATTTCTAGTATCGGCTTAGGCTCCTGATCGGGTGATTCTGGATGATTGGCATCATTACTCACCAATCACTGAATAAGTGGGCGACGGAAGGATAAAATGAGACATTGACACAGCAGCAGCCACGATGAGTTCATCGTCATGATGACACAAAGTGTGCTAAAAGCAATAACTGAACAATTACAGTTTGATATTATATATTTATTTCAAGGTTTTATTTTATGTTATCCTTACTTCTGCAATGTTACACTGAGTGTAATAAGAATTCCCCAAAGATTGCATGATGATTTTATTCTCCAACTTAGTCTCAAATTCAGCATTTTGCTTTCACCATCTTGACATATAATTATAACATTTTCCACAAGAGGCAAAAAAAAGGTGTACAAAAGCCTACTTTCTGATTATGCTATTATTTATTTATTTCTTTTACAAACATCTACTCCACTTCTAATGGAGGTTTTTACCAACAGAACCATAGATGTACCATGAGCTCTCTGGTCTCCTCCATTGTGCTCAAACTCTACAAGAAGTGGAAAATTGGGCTTCAGAGGGAGCAGACCAAGCCACTGGTTTGGTATGTGGATAAGTGCTGTGATTCACCTGCAGCCCCTTTACGAGAACTTCATGGTTGTTTCCTTTTGGATTATTTCAAAAACACCATAGGCTTTATTAAAGCAGAATGTATACACTGTGGAAATGATCATGGAGAGCGAATGGGGAAATAGATTAAAAAAAACCTTGGAGCATACACCTTCCTCAGCTCTTACTGGCATGACAACTTTAAAAAAATCTAACAAAATGAATGGCTGCAGACCTGCAGATAACCTCAGTGTAATTACTCCATTGGCTGATTCATGTGGTCATGATGAAGAAACCAGCTTGGATTGAAATAAAAACAATTGCAGGACTCTGTCTGTGCAATAAGCTTAGAGACGCCAAGAGACTGCAAGCTTTAAGTCAAAAGTTGGAGGTCGGTGGCCTTCTGACAGTTCAGCGCTCATCTGCCTCTCCCGGCCTGTCCATCATTCTAACCCGCCCCGCTAGACGCCAACACAGATGATTAATGATGCCGTGGAAAACCAAAAACCATTTTTCTCTGTGACAGATCTAACCATCATAAATAACAAAGACTCAGCCATTTGTCACACTTTGCTACCTGGTTCTCTCACTGCCAGTCATTTCTCATCACTGCTATTGATATCAGTGCTAATAATGATAATTACGAGGAGTTATCATGATCTTAACAGCAACCCTAAAGCTGCCCAAGGGCTAGGGGGTTGCAGGCAACCAGGTTTCCAAGCTGTAATCTCTCCTTATATTCCCTTTATAAAAAGGCATTTAATGTGTGTATACATGTTACAACTGACTAAGCAGGTTTGGAACCAACACAAAGCAAACAACTTTCAGAAGCTCAGTCACATCTTTATGATTGTCAGAAGCTTGCAGAAACGAGACTTTAACTGTGCCATCTGACAGAACAACACTTCTTAGAGCTCCTAAATCCTGAGACATTAAAACAGAAAAATATCCACATTTTTCCACTGAAGCAAAGATGGAAAAAGTGAGGAGTAAACGACGGAGGCAAGAAACCTGAGAGAAACAATAGACAAGTTTGATTAATGATCTCTTTGTCATTTGTCACTCATATACCTGGCAGCTACACACTGCTGGACCAAAGAAGGCAACACAGAAACTTACAGGTTTGATCCCACACAGAAAAATGATCAATAATAAATCATGGAGAGGGGGGGGGGGGGGGGCAGACAAAACACAAGGCCTGATATTGCATCAATGCCAGATTGGAGTAACATAATTACAACCAAAGTGGAAATTATAATCCAAACACACTCCCCAGATATTTAATTTATGTTGTTATATTGTTGATGCAAATGCTAACCCACCTCACTTTACAAACTGAAGCTAAAGACAACTAGACAGATTACAAGTTGCTACTACAGTTTACACCTGCCATGGAGCTCGATAAACAAAAGCTGATCCTTGCAAAGCTGAGGACAGACCAAAGAAATTCAAACTGAATGAACTTCTGCAGAATGGGTTTAGAGAACACCATAATACTGATATTGCATTAGATAAAGTTATAGATGACCTCATAAATGGTACAGTTATAAACTGGCTGGGCTTAAGGCTGGGTGCATGGTTTCTGTATGCGTGCAAACAGAGTAGTTCCTCGAAATGATAACTTTTGGGTGACGGGCTGAAGCTTCCCATGCAAGGGCATGCAATCGGTCTGCAGTACATCATAGAAATCAATGTGGATAAACTCTGCAAAGTTCGTGCTCCAAGCAATCCTCCAAGTTGTTCTGGTCATAATCATCTTTGTTTGGTTTTGTTTTTCTGAGTGGAGAATGATTCAGGTGTATAGTCAGTGAAATTTACCCACAGTTTGTTAGAAATATTAGAGATTCACTCAGTCACTCATAGAAGGACCCAGTGGACTCCTGAGGACTGATAAGTGATACATTGTTTTATGTTTCACAGGCATCGGAGTTGATGCGAAAACCATTAATTGCTGTAGATCTAGCTTTATAAATGCTAACAATGTTCCCTCTATACACACCAGTTAGTTATGGTGTTTGAAACAAAGGCACAAAGTTGGCCAATGTGAGGAAAAGTTGTAAACAAGACCATCTCAGCTTGTTGGTAACAAACACAGAGGTAAAGGTGGGGGCAAGGCTGCACCTTGAGGGACGAGCAGAAATCCACACTAGCTTGGTTTCACAAGGAAAACAGATGGCAACAGATAATATTAGTCCGATATAGTCTAATGACATCTGTATGTCTGATTTCATACCTCATTGGAAAAACATTGGTATAAATCAAAAAGTTGGTGTACCACCTGGCCCTAATATAGAAGATATAACTTTGGCATCTCCTCTGAGTAATCTTTGAGTCATTTTAGACCAAAATTTGCATTTAATTCTCAGGTCTCTGTGGTTGCATCTTTTATTTGTTTAATAACAAAATCAGAAGCATCCTGTCTCAGAGCAAAGCAAAAGAAACCGGTCCAAGCATTTATCATGTCTAGACTTTACTAAATTCCAGTCCAGCTGAGTGTCCAAATAATTCCTTAAAAATCTTTCCGTTCCCTGTACCGCCAAGACAGATCGCATTTTTCCTGTTTTAGCTTCGCTACATTGGCTCCTTGTGAATTTCAAATTGACTTTAAAATCCTCCTTATGATGCATAAAGCCTTTAATGGCACAAGCTCCATCTTATCTGAAAAATCTTATTGCTTCCCCATCACCCCACAAGAACATTTGGCTCGCAGAGTGCAGGCCTGTTTGTGTTTCCCAGAATGTCCTGGACCAGAATAGGAGGCAAATTTTTACATTCTTAGTTTTTTTATGCAGAACAAACTATGAATCTGGGCACAAACCACAGAAATCCTCTAAGAAGTTCAAGCTAAGCTTAAATATACATATTTTAAAAAGCTGGCATTTAATTCTCTACCTTTTTGAGCACTGCATGCTCTTAAAAGGCTCTTTTTATTCTATTAATCATTTTATTTAGTTTTTTGTCTTTATTTTATCTATTTGAAAGTGTCACATAAAGTGGAGTTAAGATATGCCGCTCTCTTGTTGATTAATGTGTGTCAACTAGAATGTGTGTGTGTGTGTGTGTGTGTGTGTGTGTGTGTGTGTGTGTGTGTGTGTGTGTGTGTGTGTGTGTGTGTG
>JAOXYM010000015.1:2864973-2878972 GCA_028567055.1 Leptatherina wallacei
GTGTGTGTGTGTGTGTGTGTGTGTGTGTGTGTGTGTGTGTGTGTGTGTGTGTGTGTGTGTGTGTGTGTGTGTAGAGGTGCTGGACTGGAGAGGTGTGGAGGAGGAAGGTGGAAAGTTGGTGGTGGGTAGGTGGATGGTGGGAGGACAGGGGTGTAAGTGTGGTTGTGTGTGTGTAGGGGAATAGGGAGTATGTGTGTGGGCGGAGGTACATGTGAGGAGGGTGTGTGGGAAGGTGGAGGAGGAAGGGAAGAAATATGTGGATGGGTGGTGGGAGGGCAGGAGTGCGTGTGTGTGGGTGAATATATGCGACTAGATGGTGTGTGGGTGCGGGGGAGGGTGTTTGTGTGGATGGTTGGTGGGAGGATATTAGTACATTTGTGTGTTGGGGGGGGAATATGTGTCGAATGGGTGTGTGGGGGCAGGGGGAGGAGAGTGTGTTTGAATGTGGGTGGATGGGTGGTGGGAGGGCAAGATTTTGTGTGTGGGCAGGAGTGTGTGTTGTGTGGGGGGTATACCTGTTGAGGGTGTGTGGGGGCGAGTGAGGAGGTTGTGTGGGTGTATGTTGATGGGTGGTGAAAGGGGTAGGAGTGAGTATGTGTGTAGGGGTTGTATGTGTTGAGAGGGTGGGTGTGGATGAGTGGGATGGGTTCTTGGGGTGTGCGGCTGGAGCACTGGGGTGAGGACTCGCCCCCGTTGGGTGGCAGTCTGGGGGGGGGGGGTTTCCCCCTGAGTGACAGGGCAGGCCCTCTGCCTGTGGGGGTGGGCGGCGTCCCTGGGCTCTTGGCCCGGGGGTCCTGGGCCCTGTCCGCCCGGGGCAGCCAGTGCTCAGTGGCTGCTGATCTCGGCCTTTCGGGGCCGGTGACACTCGGCTGTGGGGGGCTCTGGCTGGGGCCTCCCTCTGCCGCCTCCCCAGATGGGCGCATGGACTGTCTGTGGTGGGGGGGCTGGGGTCCTGGGCGGCTGACGATTGTCCGGGTTTGGGGGTTCTGCTGGCTTGCCTCTGACCTTTATGCAGGCACGGTGGCATCTGCATGACCACTGCATGTCCACTATTCCTTGAACGTCTCCACTCTGTATATTCGGCGTGCTGCCACAGTCACTGTGTTTTCATTTAGCTGTATCTACCAATGGATACTCTCAGCTAGTTTTCTTTGTGTGTTCTTACTGTTTTGGTATCAATTGAGATATATTGTTTCTTATCAGCTAGTCTTTTTTCTTTTTATTATTGTCATTTATTTATTTATTAATCTTTTTCTTCAATGCAAAAAAGTGGGATAATCTCGGTCGTGTGTCTGTATTTGCGTAGTGTGCCGTTTGTAATCCAGTTGGATTGCATTGTTTTCTTTATTGTGGGGTTTTTTCTCTCTCCCTGACTTCTCTTTCTTCTCTGTTCTTTTTTCTCTTTCTGTCCCCTCCGGTCAGGTCCAGCAAAAAGGTGCTAATTAAAAATTTTAAAAGATTTTTTCAAGAGGGACTTTATACGTATAAAGCCCTACTTGATAAAGTAAATTTGCTAGGCACAAAAAAGCAGCCAGATTATCATTCTGCTGCTACAATGCTGGACAAGACAGGTGAAAAAAAAGAAAGAAAAAAAAAAGAAAAAGTTCAACGAACAGCGGCGCTGGCTGTTTTATTGCAAGCGAACATCCAGCTCTTGCTGAGAATAAAGACTTGTTTGTTTGGTTGAGACAAGGTAAGAGTGGCCTAACCCTTCATAAAAGGTATGACAGTCTAATTTAAGGTTTCAATTAAAACACATACCTGCACACACAACACAGGAACAAGTAGGCCTAAATAGAAATTCCATGCAGCTCAAAAAGTTCTTTATTAAGCTTCATGAAAATCAAAAAAAATTACAGTCATCAAGATGAGTATCTGCAGTCATAACTCATCCGCTTCTCACATATTTTTCCCCTCTGTCCTTATTTGAAACTCAGCCTCTCCTCCTCTTGTTTTTTTACTCCACAATCTGATCCAAACAAGTGAGATCATAGCTCATTACAGCAGTATTTTGCAAATAGATTGCAATCCTCGAATTACCCAACAGACATGTGTTCTTGTGCATTGGGTACACCCACTTATATTCTAAACCAAAATAATAACGGGAACACCGCTTCTTGGAACAATTACAGATTGTGACACTCTTAAAAAGGGAATTAAAAGATTGTGAAGCAAGTAAAGCTCAGTCTAAGGGTGTGTGGGGGGGTGGGGGTCTGTGTGTGTGTGTGGGGGGGGGGGCTGCCTCTAATATCATCATTTTCCTTTTTAAATAAGTTGGGAACAATAGCTTCTGAGCCGTCTACAACTGAGATCAGACTGCGGGCCTCTGGGAAGGAAAACTGCAAACAAATGGCAGAATTACACAAACATGCCATTAGCAGGAGGAAGTGTGTATGTGTGTGCGCGCTGGATCTATGAGGGTGTGTGCACACAGCAGAGATCGAGCAGCAGCAGTCAGGACTTGTGTTCACAGATTAGCAACAATGTTTACTGTGAGTAATGAGCTTATGTCACTTATGGAAGGATTGAGCGAGGCTGCATCATCTCACTGTCTGTCAGGGCCGGAGTGGGTGTTTGAAGATACGCTGTAATTAAGAGGCTGCACTGATGACAACAGACTGAATTTCTTAATGAAACAATAATAAAGTGTAGGTGCTGTTTGACAGCCATTTGATAACAAACATACTAATAAAAATGTCATGGGTCTTCACAAAGCCTCCCTGTTTGTGGGTATGTATGGAGTTGGTGAGTCTCATTGAAATCCATTTGTACACAAAATATAAGCTCAACGTCAACTGAGCTGAGTGACGTACTATCTGTGTAAACTTGACTGAATGGTTCGCTGAATTTGCACAAGTATTTTTGTCACTGGCGTTGCTATGCAATATGACAATGCTAACTAATACAAACAATATTTTCTATTTTCATTGCATGCATTTACAGTGTAACATGATCAGACTGTGTGTTACTATACTTGTGTATGGAGCTGCTTCTATATATTACAGCTGTATGTGAAGCCTTCTAAATAAAGTATTAATGTAGTTATTGCACCGATTGCAGTTTTCTAGCCGTTCACCAATCACTGATCTTTTAAGAAGCCTGAACTTTTTTTTTTCCCCAGAGTGGAGTGTCTTTTCAATGCAGTGACCTGCACGAATGAGTTGAGCCACAGTCAAGCTCTGTCTGGCCATTTTATTGGACCACAGTCCTTGACCTGGTATACATGCACAAGAGGTAAATAAGCAACTTTCTCTATGAGATCATACATCCGAGTATAGCTGAATTCACTGCACAGACATTTTTACATTACACGAATGGTGTTGGAACAGTCTGGAAATGGTTTATGTGACCACTAGTTGACAGTTTTTATGGGCTGGCCTTTTAGTCACTATTTCTGACAGGTTAAGCCATCTGAAAAAAAGCATCAGAAAAATATGAGAGCTGTATGCTTTGTTTGTACCAAAGGATAGAAGAAAAATATGCATTTGGAGCATGTGCAGAGCCTCCAAGTTAGTTTGAGTCTAGCTGTCTAGTGTGGCACATGCAGGGGTTATCTGACCCACATTAACATCATCTGAATCTAGCTTTAACAAGCTGGATTCACTACTATGCGCTCTGGATGTCTGTGAACATTTACTGTTGTATAAATTGTTTAACAAACACTTTTGCTTGCACCTTGATCCTTATTGTTTTACTTATATTGCATTCCACTTCTATGTACAGACACCTGCAACCTCTTCTTTCTTCCTACTTTATCTCTTTTTTGCACAGACCAAACAATGAGTCAAATTCTTTGTTTGGATACACAAAAAGCCAATGAAGCCGCCTGGTTATTAAGTATAAGTCTCTGATATGTACACGACAAAACTAATTAAAGATACTAGTAAGCACCAACTTCACTGCACTAGTGTCTGTGTCAGCATTTTAAAATAAAACTTAAATTTTTTTTCAAGATGTACAATTTGCCACCACCTAAATACTAAAAATTACTCTGGAACTTAAGTTTGCATGAGCTCTCATACCATAATCAAATTATGAAATAACTGTTAGAAAGAAAACGGTTGTGATCTTATAAAATAATTTATTTTATTCTAAAATACTGCTCAGTAAAAAAAAGATTTAAAAATTTGTCCACTGAAGTCTGGATTTCCTAATAATTGCTCTTACTCTGATGTGTAAAACATCAATTCTGAACTAAAGATTTAGTTCACTCTATCAATCTTCCTGTTAATGAATTCAAAACTGCTGATTTTGCATAAGTAGATGCTTAGATACATACAAATATTTACAGATTTGATAATGATCTAAAACCCACAAAACCTAAAGCTCTAAGACTTTAAGACTTCTAGGTTCGGTCTAACTACCTTGAAGGGAAAAAAAAAACTTTTCATGCAGTTCTCACAGAAGCAAATTACTTGGAATTAGCTGATGGAGACCTCTAAACACACAGCTTTAGATAAATCATTACAGAACATCCAGTAAGAAACCGTGAAGCTGATTATGATTGCCAAATGTTTCCCTGAGGGACATAGCAACAGCAACAGGAAGATTGATGAGTTTAATAAATATTTAGTGTAATCCCTGGTTACCGTCCTCTCACCTTCTCACCAAACTAATTAAACCAATGATACCAGTTTTGTGTATGTCAATTGTTTTAAGTCGCATAACAACAAACATGCCTAAGGCTAGTGCCAATCACTCCACAAACTCTATATAATAATGAAATAATACACACTAAAAGGAGGGATGAAAGTTGCAGACAAACAATCTGAGGCATCACGAAGCTGCTGAAGAAAACAATATTTCAGCTTTAAATTCGACTAAAAGAGATTCTAAAGAGATTTTCTTCATTCTTTTGCCTGCTTTGTTTATTGGAAAAACAACTTCACATGAAAAGCCAGAGAGGCAGCGGCCTGCAGGGTTTCCTCATTTAAGACTTAGTTTTAATTTCTTTCTTTCAAAAATGAAAATCCAAACTTCAAGAAACTGAATATTTATTCATTTAAACTAAATTTCAGAAAGGGATTCAACTCCAACTGCAACAGGAATACCTTGTAAAGTTTGCTGCTTTTTTCTTCCGTTATTGCATCCATCTGCTTTATTAATACAATGTGAGGTAGATGCAGGGGGAAAAAACTGCCTCCCAGATATTAACAGTCTCCGATTAGGCTTGATGAGCAGATTTTAATTAATGGATGCAACGTGTGAAATCTATTCTGTTCTAGCAGTGCATTTCCACACCATGTTGTGAGATAATTATGTTACTCATACATTTTATTATGTCCGATTTGAATCAGTTAATCAATAAGAGAATAATAAAAGAAAAACAATGCAATGCTCTCTGATAACAAGCGAACCATGTCAGAAAAAGGGTTTGGGCTCACATGAATATGGTAGATGTTATATGGGATTTTCCTTAAGAAAAAGCCTCAGCTTCAGGAATATTTGATTTAATCTTTGGTATCTTGATACTTTTTTTGTTTAAAAAAAAGTTAAACTAGATTATTATCTATGAAGCTGCATGCTCTGGATTCTGAATTTACTAATATAAAAAAATGAAGAAAGGAAGAAAAACTTCCTATAATAAATTGAGACTTCTAAAATTGAGCATTTTTAGCTTAATTAAAGACTTCCCAGTCATTTTATGAACATTTTAGTCAATTTTTGTTCAGTTAACCCAAAAATCTTTTAAGAGTCACCTAAAATTTCTGACTATTTTTCATGTGATTATGTTTTGTACTTGGTGATATAATTGGTAAACAAATCTAAAAATCCAACCTTTAAAAGAGTGTTTCTTTAAATAGATGCACCAGAAACCCATCATAGTACATCTGATTGCCCAAACATAACTAGGTTCTACTTCAGTTTCATACCCGTCAGCCGCCATGACTCAAAGTCCACAGTGGCTTAATACTGCCATCTATAAATCACAAGTTAAACTACATCTGCAAAGTTTGTATTGGCTTCTGCGTGTCACACCAACAAGACAGTTGATGTGAAATATTTAGGGGGTTGATTTAAGATACAGACTCCGATGCAATCCTATTTAGCTTTGTGATACTATTTATTGACTCTGTGTATTTACTTAACAAACCTCAAAAAGCTCCCCCCCTTTTTCTCCTTTCTCTCCTCTCTGTCTGTCCCCAAACTACATGTTTCCATGTGATACAACCTTGCAGGAAAACAGAAAAAAGAACTGAGTCATGAGCGGAGCAACAAATCTGACCCACAAAACACAACCACAAAACACTCCCCGACTCTGAAACGAGCAAAAGTCCAGACCTGTTTCTCTTGGCTCGGCTGACTCTATTCTTCAGCTAAAGTTCACTTTCAAGCCCATCTAGGCCAGGCAGGCTGCCTCGTATGAAGGTCTAACCTTTCAAAACAGTTACTGGGCGGCTCGGGGAGCTATTCTGACCGCCGACTACCAGGCCACCAACGCAACTCAGTCCGGTTTCTGTTCATTTAATATGCAGTGCACATGCGAAGTTGTGGGCATAGGAATTATACTCCATCTCTGTGCAGCCAAAACCCCAAAGATGGATTTTAAAACAATGGAAAACACGGTACCTTTAATACATACAATCTGCACACATGCAGCTAATGAGTCCTGTGAGACCGAAAACACACACTTCAGCGGGGAATGTGCTAATTTGCTTCCAGACGAGTCTGGATCCCAGTGAGACGTACAGACCGCTGCAAGCGTGCCACTGAAGACTGATTGGACGGCAGTAATGTAAACACCAATCAGAGAGTGAGTAAACCCGACCAATGGGCTGTTACGAAGACAAGACCACTCATCATTCACCGAGGGGTTTTTAGGAAATGATGGCTGCTGTCCTATAGAAGGTGGTTTTGTCCTAAACTCTCGATGAACACGCCCTGCTTTCAAAGAATCAATTTGATGTTTTTAATTTTAATACAGCAATAACAGTTTTCTGTGTCGCGAGACAAAGCTGTGTAATTATATTCTATAATAATATGCTAATGCACATGTATGTTAGCACATGATGCAAGCAAACATAAAAAACATTATCCAGTTCAAAAGCCATCTACAAAAACCCTGAAGGGTTCCAAGTTTAATTAAATTTTCAGTTTAGGTGTTAGTTTCTTACAGATTTTTGTTGCCCTTGTGCAACAAAAATGGTTTTAGAGAGTAAATGTGGTTTTCTAAGGTTGTACGTTAGAACTTTTTTACACTTTAGCGCCTCTGAACGATGGCTACTTCCGAATCCGTGTTGCATCCCGTCTCTTCTCTGAGATCTCTCCAGCCATGGAAGTCAGTCTCTTGCTCTGTCACTTTCTCTCTTTCTGTTCCTCACTCCCTCTGATAATGTCTTCTTGCTTATCTGATGAATCAGCCATTGTGCATGTTCAAAACAGCCAGTGTGCTGATATCCAGCTGCTGGCGTGTGATGTGGTGCCGTAAAGCCAAACAGAGCTGTCATGGGACGCTCCAGGCTAATAGGAAAACTTGTAAAGGGCAGTTTCTCAGCTAACAGGTAAGAAACATAGAGCTATAGTGTTGCTTTAACATTTTGGAGGAAACCATTTTTTTTTTAAATGACTGCAAAACATCAGTAAATCCACTGCAGGTCAGAAGTAATTTAAAACTGTAAATAACAGAATTTTAAAGAAATCTTTTAATCATGTAAATGGTGCAGAGGTCTCAGAAACTCAGAAATTATGACATTTGGCAATACAACTATCCTTCCTGTTTTGTGAAAATCACAACCCTAAAATTATTGAACATTTTAACAAAATAGTCGCGTTTTGAGATGAACTAATGAGTTTCAGAACTCACTGTTTAGTCATTTTGTTGGCCTAAATAAGCAATGGAGATTAGGCATTAGATGTTGATGTTCAGTTAAAACCTCTCTTATCAACTTCCTCTGAATTTTAAGCTTCATAAAAATCCATTGTCGACTACATTTTATAATAAAGGTCTTATTATGTTCAGATGACTCAATTCAAACATAAAGAATGACTTCTGCAATTTATCTACGAAGGAAAATGACCAAATATGGAATTTCTTTTTTTTGGGGGGGGGGGGGCATCATACTCTACCCAGACAGGCTACCGGATGAAACACAGAGAGACAAAACCACTGAATTGCATTGCTAAATAGTAATAAGGATTACATAACCCATAAACTATGGTAATAGTAGCATTACTGCTTGTGTATGAGAGTAAACTGTTAACAGGCTGCACAATAGCCGCGATTGGCCTATAAATGCATCAACAAAGCCAACAAACGGTGCAAAGCTTTGTGGGGAAACAGGCGTGTTAATCCTGTGTATGTCTGGCATGGGAGCCTCTGCAAACCCGGATGGGGACGAGACCAAAGGATGGCAGAGAGAAAGGCAGCTGTAAGAAGATAATGGGATGATGATAAGTCTTTCTGAGAAGGAATTCAGATATGGATAATAAAAGGATATAGAAAAAGGAAGTCTGTCTCCTGAAACCAGGCTGCACATTTCTCTTCAAAAGCCATGTAAAACAATGAAATGGAAACCTGCAGCTACTTCGCCATCTATGCTGCCTTTCTCTCTTTCAAGCACAAACATTTTTCCATCTTCTCTCCCCTCCACCAATTCTCCTTGTCATGTCATTTTCCCCATCAGAAGTGAGGTGTGTTAATAATTCAGTCTCCTGGCGCGCCTGCTGTGACAGCTGCAGGTGGGAAAACTTGCACACAGAGAGCAACGTTGAGGGTTTTTGTTCATGCCCCTTCCATTGAAGCGCTTCAGTGGGATAACACAATGGGATTGTGTTGAACCTTCAGATGCAAAACAGATTACTGTGAGCACTTCCTCATTTAGATCCGTTCTTCATGCATATTTCAGCTGTGCAATTTCCAAATTACACAGTCCTTCTCATTATCACAGATATAAATATTTTACTTTATTATGGCTACTGCCTTTTTTTTCCCTTTTGTAGCAGCTCTGTTCAATGATAAGAAGAAATGTCCAATTCAACCAGATGTTTTTGATGTTGCTTCTTTTTCTGGCATGCATCAAATGTAGTAGGCTGCAGGTGTGAGCATATGCGTGCATGGCTGCCACTCTCTCTGTATTAGCCCTGCCTTTCACTGGTAAGGCCTACCACATCAGCAACCCACAACAGGAAATCACAGGTAAAGCTAACAAATTAGGAGATAGAGATCCGCACACAACATAACATGATGATCATCAAAATGGGCAATTTGGTGTTGAGAGGTTGAAATTTTCTTTTTATTTCATCCAGTATTTTTTTCAAAGTATATTATAAAATGTTCCTAATACCTATTCCACAAATCCACAATGCCCAAATGGCTCCAAAGGACTTCTAGCTTTCAGTACTGCAACCAGAAAACAAAAATGAAAAATGTGTCCCATGCTTATAGCTTTCCCAGCAGCTTCAGCCATGTGTTTAGCACCAATTAGAACTAGAGGTGGATTGATTATATTCAATATATTCCGATTTGTTCAGTGTTCATCGTATTAAATGGCTTTATTGCGACCAATGAGTGCAAATTGTTAGGGCAATGTTTTAAGCCATCTACATACGACTTTGTTCCAGCTTTAGAGATGCAAGTTGAATGTGAGATGGACGACTTGGTACAAGAAAAGAAAGTACTGGTTCAATCACCTGGCAGTGGTTTGGGATTGGTGAGGAAAACAAACAAAATGCATTGATCTGCAAAATATGCCATAAAACCATCGACACATAAAGCAGCAGTAGCTGAAATGTTATTTACTGCAACATGAAGACGTCTCACACTCTGCATGGCCACATCTCCATCAAAGAAAACATCAACCTAACTAACCAAAAAGCTAATTACTCTGGTGTCTTCGTTTGCCAAATCAATCTCATAAGACAAAAAAAGAAAAAGAGGTAACATCTGTTTGAGTTTACTTGAATCATTTTACTGGCGTCATGCAACGCATGATGATGTTGAAGTCTACATTTACAGGAGATTTCCAAACAACGGTGGATATGCTCTGTATAGCGATAAAGTCCCAAAAATATATGAGTTATAGGTTGTATATCCCACACGTAATTAGCACTGCTGAGCACAGATGACATGAAAAGATGGTTTAGCCTCTCGCATGAGCTACTTCTTTCAACATGCATTCTAACTAATGGCCAGCAGGGGGAGAAGGCATATGTTTACCTACAGGTATGTTTGTAAATGGCTACTCTTTGCATGTGACTTATGTAAAAAAGAAAAACAAAATTATGTGTTTATGGTCTCGGTGACCATTTTTGTGTTCTTTTATTCCAACATTATGTGCATTTGGCTTATTATGATTAGAATATAAAAAACTACAAAGCATTAGGACTGGGATACTTTAGGATTGATGACCCCCTACCCAATAGGAGTCGGTAGTTTCTACAGTTTTAAGATCAGTCGCTCGTTTACAACTTCTAGTCTGTAAAGTCAAAGACAGTGGTAGTCAAAATACAAGCCACCAGAAAGTGACTCAAACAAAAAAGTGACATAACGGTTTCTACATCCATCTGGTTTCTACGTTTTAAAGAAACATCTGGGATACAGCATTAACTTCATCACTGACTTTGTAAGCATCGAGTTGAAGTTAAAATCACTGAAGTTAGTAAAATACTGTTCAAAATAATCAGAAGTATTAAAAGAAGTCATCTGTTCAGGTGTAACTTACAGTCCTTACTCATAGGATAAGCCAAGTGAGTTAGATTCACAGTCGTTTTTTCTGTGGGTCAAGATAACAGTTTTCGAATATTAGATTGAGGCTATGTGCGCCTGAGCACAGTGCCGAGTCCAAAAGAAAATACATAAAGCCCTTTCTGTTTTATTTCCACGCTTATCTTTTGATAATTCAGCTGTCTGTCTCTTTGGCCGACTGATGTCGGTTCAACTATTCCCTGTCCACTTCCACCCCTGCAGCATTTAGAAAATAACCCATGCTCTGTTCTCAGTGATGACTCTTCAGCGGAAACCAGCACGGACACACCCCATCTCAGAGCAAAACTACCGCTCGAGCTGCCAGGATCAAGACTGACGAACAAGCTGGCCTCAGAAGGGATTCCCTGTAAGACGGCGGTGGCGGCGGCAGGAAGAGGGCTGGTGGGAAGGAGGAGAGACGCAGGGTAGCTGCTGTGAGTGATCTTTTCCTCTGAGGAGGGACAGACTGGAAATTGCTCCACACCACTGCTGCCAGTAATCCAGCAGGCTCAGCTGCTCTGAGTAGGTAGCATGTGGTCCAGAATCTACCAGAGCTGGTTTTACTGGTGTGGAAACAAATAAATACAAGAACCTTGTTCAGGTACAGGGATTTTCAGTAAGTCTGAGTGTGTGGCCTGCATGAGGAGGATCTATGTGGGAGGTGGGAGCAGAGTCACGGCCTCTGACCACAAAGGATGTGGAGACGGAGTCATCCTTCCTCTAGCCTCACTCTTATTCTCAGACTTTTCTCTATCTGTTAATCTTTTCACTTTACCCAACTTACTTCAAGCACAGTCTGATATTTTTGTAAATACAAGAGGAAAGCTGTCATCTTCACTGTTTAACAACTCAAAAACAAAAAAGAAAAAAAGAAAAGTATACTGCCAGAGACAGAGGTCTTGAAACGTTGCTGGTCATAGACATACACCTGCAAAGAGTTCTCTCAGCTCTACAGAGCCGATTAGCCAGTTTGAGCTCACTGTTGGTTTTCTAGCAACTTTTTCTCTAAATTAAAAAACTGACGTTTAACTTTTGTCTGTACTTGCAACACATCCTGTAGATTAGTGATTTTCAATATTTGCTCCTTGACAGTGACCTCGCCCCACAGACGAGATATGTCGCGGTGAAGAAGGAGCTGAGCCAAAAGGCGAAGCTCTCGATTTACCTGTCGATCCACGTTCCTACCCTCACCTATGGTCACGAGTTCTGGGTAGTAACCAAAAGAATGACATCGCGAATGCAAGTGACCGAAATGAGTTTCCTCCGCAGGGTGGCCGGGCTCTCCCTTAGAGATAGGGTGAGAAGCTCGGAGGGGCTCAGAGCAGAGCCGCATCGAGAGGAGCCGGATGAGGTGGCTTGGTTATCTGGTTAGGATGCCTCCTGGACGCCTGCATGGGGAGGTGTCCATCGGGGAGGACACCCCTGGGAAGACCTAGGATGAGCTGGAGGGACTACATCTCCCGGCTGGCCTGGGAATAACTCAGGATCCCCCCCCAGAGGAGCTGGAAGAAGTAGCCGGGGAGAGTGAAGTCTGAGCTTCCCTGCTTAGGCACCTGCCCCCCCGACCCCGACCCCAGATAAGCAGCAAGAAAATGGATGGATGGGTCCATTTTAACATTCTTCGTGACATCTAACAGCTCACCCTCAGTTTGTCTGAGTCGGACCGACTCCTGCTTCTCAGTCAGGAATGATAACCATGTAGTAGTACATGGCCGTATAGCAGAGATATAGCTGAAAGGAAAAAGCCGGAGTAAAATTTCGCAAGTTTGGGCTTTTAAAAAAGTATCCGTTTTCTAAAAGCTAAATTATTTTTGAATCATCGTTCTCATTTGTAGCAGCAAGATGACGTCAACAATGACCTTAGAAGAAAGTGAGTATTACACCATGTTTTTGTAGTGACAGGAAATAAGACTCAAATTTATATAGAACTTCTTGTGTTCCTGAACTTCTCCCTCAGGGCTCAGAAGAAAAGTGAATAATGCAGCTTTGAGTCTATATTAGTTTAATTACATCGGCCCAAGGTATCCTCTCATAGTATAACAAACCAAAACAAGGGAAGCAAAGATAATACCACATCCCATAAATGCTCTAACCCGGCTCTTCCAGTTATACTGAGGGTTGAAAATGTTAATAGGGGATGGATTTACTTAAAGAACTACTATTTATAAAAACATAATGTTTCATGTTCACATTACATAAAATGTTGCTTCATTCTTATTAACTGTGATCTTAGTAAGCTTTTGGCTCCGTGTCCTGACGGAGGAGGATGAGTCCCGCCTGGGGACTCTGTGTCAGATTCCAACGTGGAATGGAAGGAGGAGGGAGGCGGCGCTGAGGGATCTCCTGGGATCACCGTGGAGCTCCGAGACAAAAGGGACATTGTGGCAGAACTGACCCATCCAAGAAAACATTACTTCCTGTCCCACAAGCCTCCAGCATCCTCCGCACATGAGCCACTCACTTCCCAGAGCTGAAAGCCTCTTTTTACCACCATCTGCTATTAACTATTTCCAGCAGCCACCAGTGCTGACCAGATGTAGACTGCATCAAGTAATCTAAGGAGTAATTGGATTATTAAGTCTATGTATGACATCATTTGCAACTCATCCATGCTTCTGGTAAGTTTTACCAAAATGATCAGCTTTTATTCAGTTTCTTTAAATATTGTTGTCTGAAACAAAGCAGCAGTGGATGGAAACGACTCAAAATATTACTTCTCTCCTGCTTTTTGCTCCTTTAAATGACGTACAGTATGAAGCCAAAAATAACCATCGAATAAATGATGAATATGGGCATTTGGAAGAGGCCAGCACAAGGTCAGGTACTCTTGATTGTTTTTGATAGTAAAACAGCCGAATCTGGTGGAATCCTGTAAAAATGTCAGATTTAACTATTTGTCTTCCAAATGAAATGCCGACATAAAAAATATATCTTGTTTTAAACTATAATAATTGGTAGATTAGAAACAGTGGTTTTCAGTGGAAGTCAATGGGACACCTTTGGCCACCAAGTTTGTATCTGATACTATATAACGAATAAAAATGAAATCGAATAAATTTTGTTGCTCATTTTTGACATATCCAGGTTGTCTAATCCTAATTTATCTAATATGTATTATATGGAAAATAATTCAGCTTTTGTGGTATTTTGCATTGAATGAGGCGGCACTTCAGATATTCAAACTGTATGTAAAGGGTTAAAATCCTGAAAATAATTGAATGATTGGTTTTTTTGAGCAGGACAGAAGTTGTTTAAGTGACTTGTGAAAAAAAAAAAATCTGGATAAAATATTAATGTATGACGATTTTTTAGCAG
>JAOXYM010000015.1:2880888-2892223 GCA_028567055.1 Leptatherina wallacei
GCTTTTTTGAGCAGGACAGAAGTTGTTTAAGTGACTTGTGAAAAAAAAAAATCTGGATAAAATATTAATGTATGACGATTTTTTTAGCAGTTTTAGTGCAGGGACACTTTTGGCCACGAGGATCACCAGAGGGTGCAAAGTTTGAGGAGGGTACAACGGTTAAAGGGCTAAGAAAACAAACACGAAAAGTAGCCACTGAAATAAGTGCTTTATTTGTAAATTTAGACTGCCATGGTATCAGTGATTTCACCCGTTTATCAGCCAATGCTGATACTAGTAAAAACACAAATATCGGCCGACCCTTACTCTCTGCTAATCCCCCCCCCTGCAGTGTCACACAATGGCGAAGCACTTCGGCACCCTATCATGCGTATTAACGGTACGGGAAAACTTTACGATGAGATTTTTATTTTTGACAGTTTCCTACAGGCAGGTTGTAACAACCAACATAAATATAGATGACTTGATGTTACTGTGACGGATTACAGTTCAACTACATCATCCCGTTAGGAAGTGAGCAACACTTTCATGAACATCATGTTAATGAGGTCAGATTTCACTGGAAATACTTGTGCTGAAGAGGTGATGGTTTCATGGCACGAAGCCGGATCCACTTCTACATGGAAGTAGCAACTTAACTGAATTTCTGGGTGATGGCATGGCTTCAAATTCCACAACAAACAGTTGTGGCACATGTTATCCTTCTTTGTCTTACTCTCTAAACACACCCACAAGCTGTGCTTCCAGGGAACTGGAGGGAAGAACACATACTTGATCTTCATGTGGAAGAAAAAGATAAAGCATAAAGATCTGGGAGAGTATCTGGAGATACCTTGACATGACTCTGAGCACCCAGGTTGTAGATCTCTGTAGGCTTCACTTCGTTGATGATCTTCACCAGACATGTGCTGTCAGTCAGGTCACCATAATGCAGCTTCATGTCTGTAAAAGCGCAGTACAAACAATTGTTTAATAAAAAAAAAAACAAAGAAAAAAACCCATTTGTCCAGATTTTAAAGATGAAATTGAAGAAGAGACCCGAGCACCTTTGTTCGCTGCGTAGTATACGAAGATGGTTTTCCCAAAAAGCCAGCCTTATTAGAGTATCTTTTACAATCAGCTAATAGAAATTATAATGCCATGATCTGCAATCTATGTGTGTGTGCATAGAGTACAGCTTTCATTTCCCTTATTAACCCCTTGACGCCTACTATGGCAAATTAGCAACAAATCACTTCCAGGCTTCTCATTCACTTACTTTTATTTATTTATGTTTTTTATTACTTATTATTGTTAATTTATCCAATATTCAATTGTAGTTAATTTTATTCCAGTGTTTTTCTTTGAGATATTCTTTTACTGTATTTATTTTCCTTTTCTATCATTGTAAATATATTCAGGCATTAAGGGGTTAAGGTTTAAACCACTAAGCTCTCAATTAATGTGATAAAGCTTGGACAGAAAGAAGAGATAATCATATTTCTAGACACCTACAAGTTAATAGAGAAAAGAGTTCAATTTTAAGCCAAATACCCAAATAAGAAGTAAGGCAACACTTACTATATGGAGCTCTTTCTGTAGTTGGAATGAAAATAGAAATATATAATAACATTGCTTCTTTAATTCATTTGGGAGCCTGTATTCCACTTAAGATGTAGTTAGATGAATTGATGCAATAATTTGTGAATGTGTGTCCTTCTGTTATGCAGACAGGAGGGAGGTAAATCCGATACTTACTGCCTTCAGTATGCGTCTGCGGGTTTTGGTAAAGATGCTCAATGCGGCCTGTGTTGAAGGAGCTGGAACGCCGCAAAATACCGTGAACCTGAGAGGAAAGGAGACAAAAGAAATGCATTTACAGAGAATACAGTATGTTTCTAGTATAAATCCATTCAGATCCAAGACTTAATATTAAAAAAAAGTTTCCAGGAAAACTTCTATTTCACAGTCTTTGAGGAAATAAAGTTCCCAAAGCAACAAAGCGATCCTTCCTCCACTACCGGTGGTGTCAACTCCGGATTTACAGAAAAAATTACATGCATTTATCAGCCAAGTTAGACCAGGGAAAACCTGACAGTTCTTCTCTGAAACGTATTGGTGATTATTATAATTTAATTCACAATAGTCTTAATACTTGCAACACGTCCTGACTGGAAACCTGAACACACTACTGGGTAAAGTTTGCAGCTTTATTTAGTGACTGGCTTCTGGATTAAATCTAATACTAAGGAGTGAATCTAACTCCTAATAGATTTTCGGTGTGATGGTTTTTCCTAAAAAGTGACAGCACATTTAAAATGTTGTCAAATACGATGAGCCGCTTTACTTTCCTCCATTCAGCGTTTCCCCTTCCACTGCTGGGGTGGGATCAGATAAGCTTAAGTTTTCTTCCCACTCCTTTTGAACAAGGACATTTTGTTGTGTTGCTTTTTTTTTTTTTGTTCATTTCCCCTTTTGTTTTCATATTTTTGCCATTATATGTAAAAAAAAAAAAAAAACTCTCTCAATCAATCGTATTTGACATCCAGCCATGGATGAACAGGGATTTCTCAGCCAAGAAATTCCTGCCAGGCATCAGAGTTTTTTGTGAATACGATTCAGCATTTATGACTTTAAGGTTGCCAAGATTTTCATTTCCTGTTTATATATATGTATGAAACTCATACTGATAGTCAAAACAGACTAATTATAATGAAGGAAACACAATTTCACCCACGAGTGTCTGTCATGCATTCATGCATAAATAAATAAATAAATAAATAAATAAATAAATAAATAATAACATACAATACGTAGCGAATGAAAAGGGGATTGCTTCTGTTATAGGAATGTTCTGTTAAATATGTAGACAACATACACAGGTAGTTGGAGAGGAAACAAGACCCCACAATTCATAAAGTCTACCTTCCAGTCCTATAGATGTTTGCTTCTGTGTCCATCTGCCCCCCCCCCCCATCCCCAAAACTCTGTAAACCTTCAGGTTTACAGTTCTTATCTCCGATCTCTGGAATCACACTTATGTCTCGTTATGTCTCACGGCTCCAGCTCACTATTTTTTTGATCTGTACTCCATATTCTGAGGGGAATTTATGAGGAAGGTCTGCTCAGGGAAGATAACAGGACCTGATCCAAGGGGAGTCCATTAGTGGGAGGACACTGTGCCCTGACCTCACTTCCTTTATTCACTGTGCTCTTCCTGCCTGCCTCTGTGCTGCTTTTTCATGCCACCCCCAACCTGGACCGTGTCCACTTCCTCTCTGCTCTCTCTGAGGCAGGCAGCAGATGGCGAAGCTGACCAGGAAGGCTGAGATGAGGGTGAGCGTCTCTGTCGTGATTTAAAAAAGGGGAATAAAGTTGTGCTGCTTCTATCAGGAAACAATGAGACCCAGTGTGTTTCTTTAAGCGTATAAGAAAGTATAGAACTGGAATCGAATATAGTTCAAGTAGTCAGGGTATGGAAAATAATTACATACATAAATACGAATGAAAAAAAAACACTTAGTTCTTAACAGGTCTTACTGATTAATAGAACCTCACATACACTGGAAAATAAAACATGTAACATGTGAACAGCAAGTGTGAACACCTCTAAGAGCACAAGTTTTGTCAGGTTGTTTTAACACAATGCCAAGGAGGAAAGACATCAGCAACCACTGCAACTGTTGCTGCCCATTAAGGGTTATAAAGGTCATTTCCAAAGTATTTGAAGGCCCTCATTCAACAGAGAGAAAGATCATTCACAAACCGGAAACATTCAAGACAGCTGCCAGTCTTCCCAGGAGTGGACCTCCCAGTAAGTTCAGCCAAAGATCAGATCATGCATTGCTCAGAAAAACGGCAACAAAAAAAAAACCATGAGCTACATCTCAGATTCTCCAGGCCTCAGTTAGCATGTTAAATGTTAAAGTTCATGACAGTTAACGAGCCTCCCGGGGTCCTCGGGTTGTCAGAGGCTGGTCTCTTACTTATTCCTAAGGCGGGGACTAAAACTTATGAAGAGGCATTTTTTAGTTTTTATGGTCCTCCCCTTTGGAACAGCCTTCCAGACGACCTGAGGGCAGCTGGGAGTGTAAATATGTTTTTAAAAAAAGCTTAAGACTTACCTTTTTAGAAAAGCTTTTCATATTCATAATTGCTATTTTACTGACATTTATTTCTCTCCGAGACTGTTATCTGGGGTTTTATTACACCCTATATTATATTATTTCATTTTACTTATTTTATCTCATTGTAAATAAAGTCTGATTGAAAGTTTTAATTAAAAAAAAGACTGAACTAGTACGGCTTGTTTGGAAAGGTTGCAGGAGAAAGTCTCTTCTCTCTAAAAACAACATGGCTGCACAGCTTAGGTTTGCAAAGCTGCATAGGAACAAACCACAAGACTTCTGAAAGAATGTCTTTTAGACAGACCAGACCAAAGTGGACATTTCTGGTCACAATGCACAGCAGCATGTTTAGAAAAAACCAAACACCTCATACCAGCTGTTAAGCATAGAAGTGGAGGGCTGATGACCTGGACACTGCTCCATGGTAAAACTAACAACACTGTTGCTTGCAGCTGTATTTATCTTATGCTAAAGAGTAGGTGATATTTTTTGCATTTTTTTTAAAATGCCCCGATGTGTAAAGCCTTCAAATAAAACTGTTCCTCCAAAGAAGAAAAAAAAAACACCACATCTTTTTAAGAACAGGATGCTGCAGTCAAAAAATGTTTTCTATTTGTTCTCATGAAACCTGCAAATATGGTGCATATACCGAAATAAGTCAAGTTTCTTATCGGTGTCTTATCCTTCAGCATAAGCCCACAGAGCACGTGCATTAGCTTGAATGATAACTTGTATGTTATCATTCAAGCCAGTTCCAACATGTGCTTTCACACTATTAACATCTCATCTTATTTTGTGCCCATTTTCATTTTTTCCAATTTTCTTCTACCTGAATCATTACTACATCACTTCCTTCGACCAAAATACAGAAACTGCTTGTTAGCCTCTGCGTCCATCAACAGGCTGTTGACTTTTTATGGTCCTAAAAACACATCGAGCTAATGAAAGTTGGTGACCTCACTCATATAATAACAACCATTTCCTTGTTAATAGTTTGACCCAGGGATACAAGGTCAGGGGTTAAAAAGCTCATGCAACACTAGGTGTCTTATCAGGGTGAGGTGTGAGCCGGTCAGTGTATGTTCGGCCTGTCAAATTACATCATGATCCCTGTAGAGTTCCCACAGACTGCTGAGGCTGGATGCAGCTTATCGAGGGAATGCTGGTCTGTGTATGTTGGCATTCACCAGTGTCTGCATCCATTTGTGTGTGTCCGCATGTGCGTCTGAGCTTCCACACAACAAGACCCTGGTTCTTTTGAGGCTGTAGTGTGTATTTTTCCCCCCTCACCTCGTAACCTTTGGAGAGCAGGAACTCCGCCAGGTAGGAACCATCCTGAAAAGATAGAAGACAACATCGCTTATAACCAGCACACAAAAAGGAAACAATAAAGTTGATTCAAGCCGTGTTATTATTATCCATTTTGTAGGATTCAGTGAGATCTAGAGGCAAAGCTGCATATTGCAAACAAATGTATACCCCCCCCCCCCACACTTCTGCAACATCTTCCAAGCTCATGAAAAGAAACTAGAGTGGCCCTTAAATAAAAAAAATATAGTTAAATATTGAGAATTATTATTGTACACTGCCCACACAAAAAAAAAGTTACTCCCTGCATTTAACTAAACAAATAGGTAAGAGCCTCCCATTGGATAGTTACTGTATGGATGATGATGTTTGAGCTGCAGCAAGTAATTTAACCCCAACTGATGCCTGTAAGTATCTTTTCATTTCTTAAACAACCACGGCAGAAGACGCATTCTGTGGTCGTGGAAAACAAGTTTGTTTGTTTCAGAAGGGTCAGATTATTGGCATCAAGCAAAGAAAACGTGTGAGCAGAGGCAGAAATGACTAAAACTGGGTTAACAACTGTCCAAAGTATTAATAAAAACTAGAAGGATAGTGGGGAACCATCGTCTTCAATGATGGTGATCAGTGATCACTTAAATGTTTGGTGAAATCAAATCGAAGAAAAACAACAGTAGAGCTCAAGGCTATGTTTAATAGTGAAAGTAAGAACATTTCCACATGAACAATGTGAAGGAAACTCAAGGGATTGGGTCTAAACAGCTGTGTAGCCAGAAGAAAATCACAAATCAGTGATACAGCCATCATGCCTACTGTACAAGCCTGTGGGGGAAGTTCATGATCTGGGGTTGCTGCAGGTCTAGGTTCAGGTCTAGGTTCAGCAACATTATGTGCCCAAAGACTGGAGGTCAGCCGACTACCTGAACACAGTGAATGAGGAGGTTATTCCATCTTCCCTGATGGCACGGCCATATTCCAGGAGGACAACACCAGGATTCATGGGGCTCAGACTGGGAAAGAGTGGTTCAGGTGGCATGAGACATCATCATCACAGAGTCCAGACCTGAACCCCACTGACAATCTTTGGGATGTGCTGGAGAAGGCTTTGCACAGTGGTCGGACTCTCCCATCATCAATACAAGATCTTGGAGAAAAATTAATGCAACTCTGGATGGAAATAAATGTTGTGACATTACAGAAGCTTCTAGAAAGAATGATACAGCGAAAGCTGCTGGAATCAAAGCTACAGGCGGTCCAACGAAACATTAGGAGTGTGAAAGGCATACAAAAAAGAACAACTAGCTCTTCAATCGTCATAATGATGTTTCAGAGGGATCCTCTGCACGGCGTAGCTGAAACATGTAGGTGCAGCTGAATATTGAGTCATGAAATCGTAAGTGTCAGCAGCTGTGGCCAGACATTGGGCCAGTGTGTGCGTGTGAGACGGTGGTGTGAGAGAGCGAACGCTGTCAATAAGGTCTTGTTCCCCTCACCCATGTTACTCCTCGTCTTTTTTCCCTTCTCAGACTTTCCGACCGCACATTCTGAAACACACTGGAACATTCCGACCTAGTCATGGCATTCATCCCTCAATCCCCCTCACATATGTGCACACACACATTTACACACACTCGCACGGTCACACTGCCAGCATGCTTCCTCCTCAGGTCTGGGGGTAACAGCGGAGGTGAAGGCCGAGGAGCAGAGGAGCTCTGGAAGTTGGAGAAAACTTTGGAACTAGCACTCGGCACCGAGCAGGATGATCGTATCTGGAGCTGCGTCAGGTCCTGTTCTTGAGTCATAGCGCTACAGTTTGTCCGGATCTGCCGTGACAGTGAAAACAATCATGTTTCCTGATGAAGGGGTGTGCTCAAATCAAACTAGCATGAGAAAAAATGTGATTTAAGCACATTTTGAGGCAAAAATCAGGGGTACCTGTTCCAACCAGCCACGCTAAGCAGGTGGAATGAACCCCAAGCCAATATCCTACGGTTGCTTGCAACCACAACACTTTAGGTGACTATTATTTACATTTAAGTACACAAATTGGGACTCCAGTAGATGAATGTGAACAGGAAAGTGAGCATGAGTAACTATTTCTGTTTAAGTGATCAACAACATGATATGTAGTCCATCTTGATAGCAATTGTAGTCTACCCTCAGCTTACACTGAAGCCAAGTCAAAGCACTGTAAGATTGTCTTTTCCCGAGAATTCCCCTTCCCATTTTTCCATGTTATTTTCCATTGAGGTGAAAAAACAGCATTCAAGAAAAGATAACAGCCTTTTTTTTTTAAGCTATTCACAAAGACAAGTCCAAAACCTAAGTTAAATTAAGCTGACGTCAAACTGTTCCGCCAACCTCTCAAAGCTGGACTATACATTCTCCCACAGAAACTGTGCATAAAAAAACCTTCTTACACATCATGTAGAAGACAAAAGAATAAGAAATGTACTGATTTTATACATTTTCTTTCCTTTTTTTAACTTTAACGTTTAAATGCATTTGGATATGCAGCAGATAGATGTGAAGATTTGTGGGTTTTGTCTTCATTTAATTGGATTTTATATCAGAAAATAATTTTTCAAAGAAAGAAAAGTTCATTAAGAGTAAAGGCTTATTTACAAATGTAATAATCTATTCTGTGGGTCTATTTTAAGATATTTACACTCTTTGTAGTTCAAAACCCACATATTCTCTCAAAATGTTTTTCTTAAATAGTTTTTAGTTTTCTATAACGCTAACTGACCCAAAAAGGCCCATCTGTACAGACTGGATGAGGCATTAGTCAAAAATGGCCAAGTTAAAAGGTTAATCCTCCGTGTTTTAGTTGTGCTAAAGTATTCACTGTGCAGGTAGGTTTCATGTTCATATCACCAAATAACTGAGTAAATTCAAGGCTGCAAGTTTATTTCAGGTTGCCATGGAGGAGCAATCTTCTGTGGTGAAGACCTCAGACTAGACCGCTAACAACTCCATAACACACCAAATGTCAGAGAAATGAAACTTTAACCTTTAGAAAGAAAAAAAAAAAAAGAAAAAAATCAGGATGTAAACTAATTTTAGAAGCAGCTGTATTAAAATGTATTTTTAAGGACAATCCCAGCATCTGCAGGCTGAGCACCATGGTCAGCTGGAACTGCTACTCAACCTGTTTCTGCCTAAACCTGAGGGGTAGATGGGCACTAGAAGCCCCTCACCCATCCACGCGGCGTTCAAAGCTCCGGCCGGTGTCATGTTTTCCTGCCCCTGTGCCAGGGTCAAAGCGTTCCATGCCAGACCAATATGGAAAACAAGCCTGAAGAGCTGCAGCTCTGTTTCAAAACAAGAAGCTCCTTTGAGGCCATAGAAGCCCATAAACCCTGGCCTCACCTCACTGTTTCCTGTTATGTGGAGCTCAGCGTGAGGGGAGCGGACACACAAACACACACACACATATTTACCTGCCAGGTCAATGCCACACCACAAAATCCCCAAAGAGTCATTTAGGCCTATGACACAATATAATCTATTTACTCTAAAGCAGCACTGCAAACACACCAGAAGGACTCGTTGGGGAAGAGAAGGGTGAACTTGAAGTGAAGCACAAGACAATGACAACTTATGATTTTAAAGATGAATACCAGTGTGAAGAAGTGTTAAATGAATCATCTGCAGAAGGACCAAGTGTAATCTAAGCTTCGTTCTGGTCAACTGTGCCAATCAGATGCTACAGTGGCACTTTTCAGCACAACATAAAGCCATTAAACAATCCCTTATAATGTAAAAAATGTATTAAACTTGTGTAAATGAATTCATGTGCAGAAATCTATGGGAATACAAAGCAATACCAGCCATGTTGTACTTAGTAAATGGAATAATTAAGGAGGCTGCTCATGTTCAGTGATTATTATAACATAATCTTGGGGATATGGTCATTGTTTATCACTTTGGAAGCTGAGAAATATTATACATTAAAACTATCACTGTCAAATATTTATTTGAACGATGAAGTATAAAACGATAGAACACAAAAGTTGAGAAAATAGATACGAAATCGGGTGAGAAACTAAATCTGGTGTCGATGTTGGGCTAAATGAGTCCATGTGTCTGAAAAATGTTAACAATTTTCACTCATCAGGACTGCGCTCCTCTCTCCACTGCAGTCATTAGCTCCAATCAACATTCCCATCATCATCATTATCACATCATCATCATCGTGTGCTTTCATTAAGAGGTTGGAGAGTGTGTGATGCCTTCACTCCACAGACTACATGTAAATTTATATGAGAACGAAGCACTGCTGTTACACACTTACTATTTACTCGTATTCAGTTTACTACTGTGATGGCACCAAAATATTCACTCTTGGCTGGCATGAATCTGAGGTTAAACCAGACGAATGATAGAAAAGGTGTGAGTTTGGTTCCCTCTGCTGGTCAAACTGTGAAATGAGCATCTTGTTAATTAAATCAGCGGCCATCTCCGTTACTTCTGACACATTATCAGAACGACATCATTTGCCAAACATTTAAAAAAAGACCTAACGGAAAACCTATCCGAGTGTGTCCAACGTTAAAAGAGCTCAGTCCTCGCGCTTGCTGGCAGGAGACACACATTCGTGTAAACACAGGAGGGGGGCATGCACGCATTTATTTGTTATTGTGCATAACGTACAAATGAATCACTTTAATGTGTTTTCTTTAGACCACAGGCAGAAGCTGGCAAGCACAGCACTGCTCTGCCATTAAGGCCCGATATGGTGTAATGACGCTGTAATGACAGACCACAAAGTACACACAATCACACACAAACACTCACAGCTGTGTGAAGAGCAGCCTGAAACTCTCTCCTCTAATTTAGGACCATTCAGGCATGTCAATGAGCAGAAAGAAACACAAATTTTTTTTTAAGCTATAGACCCCCAAAACCTTCAAAAATGTATTTACATGAAAGAAATTACTAACAACCAAGAAAGAACCTGAGAATAAAAACACTAATTAAAGTCCGATTAGTTGTTTTTTTTAATAACATCTAACATAACAGAGCAATTATATATATTTTAAAATGGCTCAACAGCTTTATCAGCCAAATATCTCACATGATCATCCCGAGTCCTGCACAGGGCGACCTGACCAGTCCCAGCAGCCAGAGTTGTTTTACCGGTGAGAGTTAGCTGCTGACATACAGCAAGCAGGCCTGTTGTCTGCAGCTACACACAGTTTCACATTTCTTACACATCAATTAGCGTGCAGCCTCTTGACTGGATGCATGTGGTTTGTATACAGTTACATTAGAAACAAAGACTTTCCACAGCCAGGGTACAAATGATGTCGGTGGACTTGTTAAACCCTCTGGATATAATCTGCATTAGAGCCCTAATCAGGAAAGCGGGACCTCAACTATGTACTGAAGCATCTCTAACATGTAATCTTGTAGCAAACAAACCTGTTATGAGATAAATCATCAGAGACTTAATACCTTTGTTCAACTAGGCTTATAATTAATGTGCAAAATGTGCTTTCTGTAGGCCAAACAATGGTGAATTTTCCCATTTATTAAAGGGGCTTTATCAAGCTGAGGATTCTTGAGTCATCACCCTTCAAGTAAACTAATGAAACTAGTGGTGAAATGACCTTTGTTGCTCTTTGAACTAACAAGTTAAACCCAATCCAGCCATCTAATGTGACACTTCAGTTTTCTACCCTGAAAACGCTCCAAGAAACTGAACCGGTCCAACATCAGGTCTATATTTGCTTTCTGCACTCATGCAGGATACACACTCCACTGTCTTTTGTAACTGTTTACATACTTGCTCATGCACTACACTTGATCTGCTCATGTAAAGCTATGTTAACAATGAACGTGTGTGTGTATGTGCGTGCGTGTGTGTGCATGTGTGTGATGATGAATGTGTGAAAGGTGGAAAAGAGTATGATCAG
>JAOXYM010000015.1:2904867-2917891 GCA_028567055.1 Leptatherina wallacei
GTACAATGGATGGATGGATGGATGGATGGATGGATGGATGGATGGATGGATGGATGGATGGATGGATGGATGGATGGTACTGAAAATGAATGAATGACTGTTACGGCTGTCACTCCTTTGCCTAATCATTGTCAATTCCATATGCAAATCAACCTGTTCCGTTGCCCAGCTGCATTGGTCCTCCACCACCACACCTCCACAACCTGCTTGTGGATTCGCTGCCCTCCAGACCAATCAACTCCACTTCCTCCCTGCCCAGGATAAAAGGCCCAAAACTTCACTCATTCAGTAGCAGCTTGCTCTTGCCATAAAGACTTTGTGATAAACTGGGCTTTAGATTGTTTTGTGTTTGACCTATTTGTTCTAGTTTTGAGTTTGTTAAACCTTTTGCTTTATTTTGTGTTTCCATGGTTAATTGGTTATGGGATTGGGTTTGTTACTTTGCTTTTCTATTGTATTTTTGTTTAGTGTAAATAGTGGTGCTGTTTCTGGGTGTTTTTGTTTCGCAAAGTTAGAGCAGTTAGGTTTTGTTTCTTTGATTTCTTCTGTTAGTCTGGCTGTTCTTTTACCATTAGTGTGTTTTGTTCTATTAATTTCGCTGATTTGAGCAGCATCACCTGCCCATCTCATTTTGTCCTTGTTTTTGTATGTCTGTCTGCCACACGGGACAATAAAATGACTTTTTCATCTGGACACTTTCTTTATGTTGCGTCCTACATCCTAGCCTAGCCAGGGTCGTAACATAAGTGGGGGCTCGTCCGGGATATATTGTAGTAATCCTTGGGTATTGTTAATATTATATGGCAAAAATTGCTGCCAGAACTTTAATAGATCATTGCAGTCTATCCAAGGTGGAAAGCTCTGGAAAAGTTCCAGTAAGTCCCAGTTAATTCTGGGCTCACCGTCTTTGAGGAGTTGAGGTTGATTCTATCTGGTCACAGATACCAAATGGAGGAAAAACAAACTCACAGTCTGCCTTTTTTAAAACAACTGTAGGGGTTAAATGTATTTGGATCTATTGCTTATTAATTCTGTTGTACAGCTGTACAACAAATTGTTGCTTGATAATAAAGATAACTCAGATTGAGTTTCTTACATCTTAGGCTTTGTTTTTCTGGTATTTGTCTATCTGTTTTGTGTTGTTTTTAAATTGTACAGCACTCTGGTCAATGTCTGTTGTTTTAAATGTGCTTATAAAAGATAAGTGACAGATAAAAGCAAAACTTTGACATTTTATTGAGATTATGGAAATCAGTGCAGTCTTTTCTTCAAGGATGGATAGAGTAGGTTCCACTAATAGATTAGCAGTGCAGGATCTTAGCTTTTTTATATTTGCATGTAAAAATGCAGTTTTCATTTCTCCAGTTCACAAACTGCTACTTGCTCTGATGAGCTCAACGTCCTCGTCCCTCCACAATATGAGTTAACTTTTATTTTGCTCCCAGAGACGTGTTTGTTATTGCAAGCAAATGACTCTGAGGGGAATGTTGTTGGAGCTCTGTAGCTCAAGAGATTTGGATTCTCAGCAGATGAAAAAAAGAGATAAAGCCTTCGACTGCTGGGCTACAAAGGTTGCATGATTCAATAGGTAGCAATTAGTATTGATCAAATCAAAAAGCTGAGTCAAATATGTTTGATTTTTATGCACTTTTAGTCAAATGCTGCTTTTTAGTTTCTATGTGAACAGAAAAAAACTGAATTTATATGGTATACTCAAAGAAGCAGCCACTGTGTGTTGGACATTCAACCCGTCAATAGGAAATTATTTCAAATACACAACCTCAGACATCTAAACCGAATAATTCAGTGTCAGTTTAATGTAGAGTCAAAGAATAACACTGACGTACTGTTTTTTTATTTCCAAAAAAAGACCTTCACTTGAAGAAACATTCTTTTTTTTTCCCAATGTGCATCATTTATTAACTTCTTCATATTCTACAGATATTTTTATCCCATCATTGCACAAGAAAACTTTAAAAAGGTATCATGAATTCAACAAACAAGTATTCAAATCACAAAGCTTTTTCTTTTTAAAATGGATCAACCAACGACTGAGTATCAAATATTCACCAGACTTCCCATCACTCTGAAAGAACGAGACAATAAATCAATGACGGGCGTCTTCTCCACTCTGCCGTTGGCTCTCCATCAAAACTTAACTGTGCATTTATGTGCATAACTACAGTATGTGAAATCCTGTTTATCTCCCCTGAAAGAAACATCACATCTTGATTAAAAGCTTCGCACTTCAAGTACAGTCTGGCGTTCAACCAGCAAATAAATGAACATAAGAACCCACTTCAGTCATAAACATGAATCATTCATAGGTAGTGTGTGTTGTTCGTTATGCCTTCATGGAAGGTGAGAGGGTTATTCCAAACTGCCGAAGCAAGAACAGCAGGCGGCATGAATGTGTGCAGAAGGCGATGCAGTCTTTATGTTTCGTGGGTAATAAGTAACGCGTCCTTATATACAAAATAAATTAATGGGGCGTGATTTTTCCTTTCGTTTTGAGAAAAAACAACATTTTTTTTATAAGACTTGCAACTTAAAAAGAAAGAAAAATCTGCTTTCACATAAATATATCATTTAAAAAAACAGCATTCAGTCTACGTTCTAAAGCTTTTTTGATGAATTTTGAAGAAAGAGGCCAAAAACAGAAAAGTGCAAAGCATGCAAAAAACCAGGACATGAAGGTGTTTGTTTGATGTTAAATAGCTGATTTTTAGTTTTTTGCAATGGTAAATGTTATAAAAGTGGCACATAATGCAGGTAATACTTTGGCAGCAACAGAATCTAGATATCACAGAGCTAAAGAGCTCTTACTGTTTAAACTATATGTACCTCAATGATTTAAAGAAAAAAGGTTGAAAAAGTAGCTAAAAAAAGTCAGTTTTCACTCCAAGTTGTTCCAAGTCAGATCTAAATGATGTGCAGCTATGTGGAGGTGAGGATGCATGACAGAGAGTAGAAATCCAGTGGCTGTACAGGTACAGCAGTATTGGTCCTGTGTTGGGCTGCATGGCCCTACATTGTCAAAATGCTGGAGGCCTCAGTGTTTCTAAAAGGAGAACAAACAAAAAAAGATTAGTGTAGAAGTATGGCTCGGTGGATGAAACTTTTTTTCTTTGATAAACAGCCTTTGAATTTATTTAAAGAATAGGTTGCAAACATGCTAGCTAAAAGAGAAAATAATCTTACCCGTTTAGGTCTTTGTGGGCGGAGCATGTGTGGAGTGACACTTGTTTTTCTGCAACAGAGAATTCACAGAAACATTTGGAATTAAAATGATTTCTTACATGCACAAATGAAAGAAGCCATAAAGCCGGAGGGTAGGTGTGCTGGGTTTATTGACAACGACCACTGAAGTTTCAGCTGGTAACCAGGTACTTTCAGGTACAATCAGCTGCTTTGTCCTTCCTTTTCAAAACTTGTAGGAGAGAATATTGGAGGCAGCGAAAAACTCCTAGCTTTTTGTTCCTAGCTAGTCTTTTATTGGACGTACGGGATTTCCTGAACTCGTAATGTAACTGTAAACTAATTTTGTTGTGCATTTAAACGCAGAATCCGTCTCTTTTTCCCCCTGACTTTAGGTGATTTGACTGTGTAACAGAGTATAACAGTGGTAGAGCAAAGGAAGTCAAAATAACAAAAGATGGACAAAATAGGAAGTAAAAATCAGCAGTCTCAAGTTTGGACTACTTGGTAAATTGCAGACTAAAGAGGTAAGAGACCAAAGCTTTCCTTTGGCTGTTTTGTGTATTGGCTCAGCTTGGGGATCACTTTGCACTGTAGGAGGACAGCTGACGATATGCATTAAAGGGGGTTTCGGTGCATTAAATAATTATGCAAAGGTCTGTTTACAAAAAGGCAGTATGTGATGAGTTGAGGATAAGAATGTTGTAAAAACAGGGGGACAAAGAATGTAGTTTGCCTTCTGGGCTACCATAGAGGATCCATTTATAAAGGCTGCAAAGTTATAAACTTAAATTATTCTCATCCACAGAAAAGACTGGCCCTAACCTGCCGGAAACACCTTGATTCTGGTCCACTCTCCTCTCTCTCTAGGGAGTTCCACACACCTTTAATAAAGAAGAATCAGCTGCCTGGACTCAAACATTTTTTCCAAATGAGCTGATAAATCAACGTGGACTGAGTCCTAATGAGAAAAGAGCTAAACTAAAACATTTCCCTGCAAATGCTGCAACATTAAAGCAGTATAACCCTGTCTGAGAAGATAAGCATGGCAGGAAGCCGATTCTACCTTCTGATTTAGTCGATGGTGCAAACTCCGGTCTGACAGCCAGGGATGTTTGAGGCTCTCTGTCGCACTCATCCTCCAGCTTTTGCTCTTCACCAGCAGACGAGTGATAAAGTCTTTGGCCTCTTCAGAGGTTTCTGTGAACTCCTCCTCCTCAAAGCTCCACTGACAGGCCAGGATGTTGTTCAGCGTCTCGTTGTCGTCGTCCCCCAGAAACGGAGACAAGCCGCTGAGCCTGGATAAAGAAGGAGACGGAGGTCAGGGACAAGACGGGGCGTCTTCTTTATTACATTTGTGTGTGAAAACGAACGAGCGTCCTGGACTCACAGCATGTATGTGATGACTCCAAGACTCCACATGTCCGTGGGAAATGAAACAAACTCATAGTTGATGACCTCGGGAGCTAAAAACTCAGGTGTTCCAAAGTTGACCTTCAGCTTCTCCCTGGGTTTATACCTGTCACAGAGACAACACCTTAGTCATAACAACCCAAGCAAGGACCCCAAGATGTTATGAAAAGTTAGATGAATAAAAGTTGTACCTCCTTGCCAGCCCAAAGTCAATTATTTTGATCTTGTTTGTAGCTCTGTTGACACAAAGAATGTTCTCTGGCTGAAAAAGAAAAGACATTCAGGTTTTCAGAAGAGTTCTTGCTTCTCAGACAGAAACAAGTTGAGAGAGATGAAAACAAAGCATATCAACTGTAGCAGATGATCTCAGACAGCTTTTGAAGGCTTTATCAGCAGGCCGAGGCTCTCTTTCTATGCCTCAGCCCAAAATGAAGCTGCAGTGGAGTATTTATAAGAATGATAATAATAATAATCTATACATGAGAAATAAGGACATGACAAAAATGGTACTTATTATCATGCAAGTAGAAAGATCTCAGGTTTACCTTGAGGTCAAGATGCAGGATGTACATTTTATGCATGTACTGCAGCCCTTCACAGATCTGGCGTATGAACAGCACCGTGTCCAGCTCCGTCAGGTTGTAGTTCTCATCGATGATACGGTCAAACAGCTCCCCTCCTTCAACGCTGCAACACAAACACACACACACACACACACACATGGTTACAGCCAGGAACAGGTTGAAACATCGCTGCGTCCACGCACACGTACAGACGCCCTTCCATGGACTTACTATTCCATGACCAGGATGACGTCGTTGCGTGACTCAAAGGCAGCGTAGAGCTGGATGAGGTTGGCGTGGCTCAGCTGGTTCATCACTTGGATCTCATTCCTTACCACGTCCTGAAATACAGATGTAGGTGCTCAGATTAAAAACAGGTTGATGTGGTTTCTGAGACTCTTAATTAAAACTGTCCACATTGACAAAAGAAACCTGTTCGACAGGTTACCAGATGTATTTATTTCCAACGTGTTGTCAGGGTGGAAAAACATGCTTTCTCTTACGGGTATTTGTTCCGTTAATGCTGAATCACTCAGAAACCTGCAGTGCATCTTAAAAACGAGGTGAAAGGTGCACATTCAGAAGCGCAGACTGCTTTATTATAGATGATCAGCAGGAATGTGGAAAATCTTGAAGGTTTTGGATGAGCTTTTTGGAACGTTTCACACGTTCCCCCAGCTATGCTCGGATATTTAACCTCACTTTTCTCTCTTTTGGATGAACAATAGAAACAAAAACACACTGAGATTGAACTAATTCCCCCCCCCTCACACCCTCTGGACTTCTAAACTCTGTCTATTTTGAAATGTAATTCTTTATGGCACTTAGCAATTATAAAAGTAACAATTCATTAGACAGTTTGGGGAAACAGACGTCCCATTGACATTACTGAACAAGTATTCTGTCTCGTATTCGGCTCTCACGGGCTGATTATTACTTCACCTTCTCTTTCTGGCTCTTGGCTTTGATGATCTTGGCAGCGAGAGTCAGACCAGACGAGTTCTCCATGCACTTGTGGACTTGTCCAAAACGGCCCCTAATGAAAGAGAAGCAAACACATGGATGGTTTGGTTGGATGCTTACTAGAAGAGAAGCATTCAGGAAATTAACTCGCATCATAAAATACTAATAATCCCTACGATACCAGCTTCTCAGATTCTTTTCTGTTTCATATAACTATTAACTACATATCAGGTCTTTGACTGGGTTGGGTGTTTATTGTTTAAAAAAAAAATATATATATATATGTGTGTGTGTATGTATATTTATATAAAAGCTATTTTGAGTATTTTACATGGTCATTTTTTATAGGTTAAAACTAAATGAAATGAATCAGTTCTGATTGGAAAAAGGCTGCTCTCACTCATATAAATACATCGTAATTAAGTCATTTAGAGCTACTTATAAATCGGGGATAGATTATGTGTTATTAACTCTGCAATTTGAGAAATGTACTGGCGTGCATGGGAGTAATCTCCGCATTGAGAAGCAGGTTTTAGTACTGCATTAGATTAGAAAGGCATTCTGTTTTGCAAGGGATTCCCCTGAAGATCACAATATTTTTCCCTTTAGGGAGCAACACAAAAAAAAAACTATTAGCGGACCTTTCAGAGTGTGTGAGGTCCTCTGCAATTAGAAAAGGCTGAAGCATTTAAGTTTCTGTGGCAATAAATGAGTGAATAAAAAATAAACTGTGTGATAATGAGAGCAGATTGTTTAGTAGCTGGCGCTCACCCTCCCAGGACTTCATCTCTGTTGATAGTGTAATAGTTGGCTATCTGATGGGGTTTGGGAGTCACGATGCGGTGGTCGAAAGGTGCCAACGGTGGGGGCGTTAAGTCTGGAATACAAGACAGGCAACACACAAAAAAAATAAGGGCAAAAAGAAGAAGAAATTGACATAGAGACTGGGGTAAATGCTTGGCTGCCCAGAAACAAAGTAGACGGAAATAGCAGCATGCCAGTGATTCATTATCTGCTCCACCAGCTGCGCTCGCTAACATGTCAGTGACGCTCCAACATGCTTGGTGTTATGACACCGAATCTGCTTTAAAATCTTAGGAATGAAAAGTCAAATGTCACGAACTAACATGACAAGTTGTGTCTACGTAGAGCAGCAGTCACACAGGAGTGGAAGACCACCACCATCATTTCAAACCACACCAAAATACATTTGCGCACCTTATGTCTACAAAAGACACCTTTGATCGCCTCTCACATATCCATGCACTATAAACTGGATCTCACCGATGACGAAATCCTTTGCTTCCGACTCTGCGTCCACCTCAGCTTCTGTCTTTGCTTCCTCAGGTTTTGGGCCTTCCACCACAAGTCCATCAGTCTTTTCCACTGTACTGTCTTCCACTCGGCTCTTTTTCAGGTCGTCCTTCGTGAGATCTTCCTCTGTGACGCGGCGTTTGCTGCAAGTGGCCACATCTCCGGCCTCCTCGGAGCTTGAAGGGTTTAGAAAGGAAAGCATGAAGCGGCTATCATCTCATTTTCTTCTTTTTTTTTCTAACGTTCTTCCATAACATGAAGAAGATAAAAGATACAAAGTAACAAAAGGGATAGATGCTCAGAAATACCTTTCCTGCGGAGGCAGAGAAGTCTTGCACATCTCTGGAATGACAACTGCAGCCTTCTCTGTTTCCGTCGCCTCTTCCGTCTTTCCTTTAAGCCTTTTATTTGGGTCATATTCTACTTTTCCACCTTCTTCTGTGCCAACGTCTTCTGCCTCGTGCTCCTCTTCCTCTGGCTCAGTGTCGCCAAAGATATCCCCCTCGTCTTCCACATTCTCCCTTTCCTTGGTTTCCTTCTGCCTCTCCTCTGACTGGATGGTAGGAGAGCGTGGTCCATCCAGGATCAGCTCTGACAGCTCTTGTCGTTTTCCTCCAGTCCCTCCATCTTCCCCTCTCTGGACATCAGACTCTGTATTTACATGGGAATGCTCAGCGTTCTGCCTGTTGAGCTTCTCTACCTCTTCCTGGAGCAAGGGCTCAGTCAGGAAGGAGGTGTCTGATTTGGGAAAAACAAAGATAGAAACATGAGCAAGTTGTGTTCATATCACGGAATAACAGCACACGGATGCAGTCTAATCAAATCAAATCAAATTCCCAATGATTAGGTCAGACTTCTTCAGACTGCCATGAAATTTGGTACAGATCATAATTATCATGTTTGCAGTGGAACTGCTTGACTTTTAGATCCTTCTAAAATGAAAGTCCAGTACAAGCTCTGTTTTAGACTGATGAGTTGTTCCTGTTAACTGTGATCCTCAAACATGAGTTTCCTCAAAATGTTTTCCTTTTGTCTTAAAATCCTTCTCCTGCTTGGGTGATATTGATTATGATGTGTAGTGATAGGCAGCTTACTGCTGGTGCCTGCTGACAGCTGGAAGAAGTTTTGAAGTGTATCCAAAAAAACCTTTAAAACCTGCATCACTAAACCTTCCCGTGACTCTGAATGAGCCAAACTCCTCACCGGGCTGGTTAAATAATGAGTCACATAACTGTTCTTAGAAACTAATTATTTACCAGGAGCCCAACGTTTTGCCCAAGCCATCCAACTGTTTATGGAAAAAAAACAATTGACCGTTCATATGTGTTCTGTGCCAAACTTTGCATGATCTCAGGTGATTGTTAGTAATGTATGATTTCCTGTTTGCCTTTACCTGATGAGTCCAAAGTTTTCCTCTTCTTCTGGGTCTTCCCACCCTTCAGATTCTGTTTGGCTTTTTCTTTGTCATCTTTTGCCTGGATATGAGAAGAAAATGGAAACGATCCTGCATTAGACATGTGCTGCATTTAAAAGCTTTGCCAAATAAGAACTTGATTCAGACATAAATATTTAATAATATTCATCTTTTTCCCCAAATTTGCAGCAAGGGAATAAACTTGCATAACCAGGACTCTGACACCAACTAACTGTTGTATAGCTAGATATTTCCATATGTGCCACAGTGATATGGAAAGCCAGATTGTTTGTTTCTGTTGACGTGGTTGCACTTGTAACTCCAGTGCAATGTTCTACTGAGCAAATGTCTCTTCTGAAAGAGGAAAGGTCATATATCATCAACAACAAACAAAATGTATGCATATATTACTCGGTGAAATACAATGACAGAGCGGTTCAGATGATCCCTGTGTCTTTAACACGCTCGTCAGAAGCCATAAATCTGTTAAATGTACCATCATAAACAGCCTCTGAATCAGCTGGATCAGTTGCACACACAAACATAAACATAATGTATATTCTGACAAGGCAGGGCAGTAAAAAGCATGAAGAAGTCTTCTGGACATCCTTGGAAAGTTATGTGGACGACAAGTTGTTCTAGAGCAACACTGCATTAACATCACCTACTCAGAACAGGCCAGACATAAGTGCTGCATTCCAGCCAAACTGCTGATAAAGACACGAGTGTTTGGGTGAGATAACAAGTCTGACTCCACTCATTTACACCTATGAAGCAAATCATCTCTGCCAAGAGGAAAATTACTTAACATTACTGAGAACTACTTGTTCGGGTACAGCAGGAGCAAGGACAGATAAAATAGGAGGCATGTCCAAACAAAGAGGAATGAAAACAAGTATGGATAATGACACAAGAGCCATTTAAAGACACGCTGGATCTAATTACTTTTAGAGCCAGCTGTTTCAAATGTCACTGAATAAACTCAAGATCGCACACACACATTCGGCCAAGTGGTTGCCATTTGCAACTATTCAGTGGCTGTTTATATATTTGCCACCATGATCGCGATGCAAGAAGACCTCTTACTATGCCGTCTTGCTTGGTACGACTTAAGAACTAAGAATCTGGACAATTTAATAGGAAGAGGTTTGATGTTGCGATGATTTTGCAGGAAAACCTTGCAATGTTGTGAAAGCATCTCACCTTCCTGTTGGGTTTCTTTCCAGGCTGTTTGAATAAAAGCTCCACCAGCCTGGAGTTCTTCACCACCTCCCCGATGAAGCTGATCACCTGCTGAGTGCCTTCCACCAGCTTCTCCACCCCTTCCAACCTGCGTCCCTGACTATCTATACGCTCGCTGGCCCACTCCACGGCACCACGCAGCTCCTTGTAGACCACCTCTATTCCTGACCCGCGTCTTTCGCTATGGTCTTCCTCGTGCCTAGAGGCCATATCCCGACCCATGCCCCTCACATCCTGGGAAAGACCATCCAGCCGGATCAGGACGGTCTGCTGCATGTTGAGTAAGTGCTCCATCTGAAAGCTTAGGGAGTCCATTCTGCTCTCCATGCAGCGCAGGGAAACATCATAGGGGGAGGAAGATGATGATAGAAAAGATGAAGCTGGAGACTTCTCTGATCCATTGAGAGAGAGCTTCCTTCCAGCCAGCTTCTGACCATGGAGAGGATTTGGATCATATACTTTGGCTAAAGAGTTGACAAGGCTGGAGCTCATGGCTGCCTCTACAGTTTACCTGCTCACCAACAGTAAAAATCTATCCTTCACCTTTATACACCTGATCAGATTTATGAATCCCTGGCTGAAACGGCAAGAACGTCCATATCAACCAAAGAAAGAAGCAGAAGAAAAGAAGTGGAGGAAGGACATAAATCTCTCCTCCAAATGCTGCTCAGAGTTGAGTTATATGAATAGCTAATGGCTCTTCTCCAAATTAAAGTGCAGCCTCCCGTGGACGTCAGGGGATGAGTGGCCAGTGATAAGAGCTGAGGGCTCGGGTGTGCATAGGGGACTGATGAGGATTTAGGGGAGGGATGCTGGGGAGGGTCGCTATGTGACATTTGAGACACTTGAAAAGCTCTTGAGGCGGGTGTCAGAATCCCAAGAATCTGGGACTGAAATATGATGCCATAAAAAGTAAAACAACCAAATAAAATGTCCTGCCAATTAAGAAAGAAAAGAAGATCTCAGAGCCGGATCATAAAGAAGTCAAACAGGTGTGTTAGTAGACGTTGCATTTGTTAAACATCAACCTTGGTTAAACGGTGGAAGCGTATGGTTTTGATCATATTAGAGCAGGTGTGTAAAACTTTACAGTAACACTGAGTCTTCATTAGAGACGCTTTGAACTTCTGCAATTTCCTGTCAGACCTAACAGGCGACATATTTTCTCTCAGCAGATGCGTCAGCAATGTTCAGATGACGCTGACGCATATTTCTAACTTGAAACGACCGGCACTTTTTAAAGTGAGGCCTCATAATTTATGGTTATAACATCACCAAACCAGCCGTAATGTTGAACAGTCCAAACTCTTTACAATATGTTTGACCTTATTTAGATGTCCATTGAAGTTTTAAGCTTTGCCAAAAAACATATAAGCTAATTTTAATCAGGAATGATCTGTTTTTAATTATTTAAGATCCAAGTAATTCCCTTTGTTTTAGTGAAACCGTTGCTTACAAGGTAAATCTTGCATTCATGAGATCAAAAGATAACTTATTGAATCTAATACAGAAGAATATTAAAGAGGAATTTATAAGCTTTTGAGATGTGGAAAGTTTAAACTAAGTTTTATTCGGAGTCCTTCATTTTTTGAAAGATCCTTGCAAGCTTCTTGACATGAACCGATTGTTGATGCAATGTGAGAGATGGCAGAACAAGTGAAGGGAAGAGGAAGCAGGTGATCCATCTGACACGTGAGGACTGTGCACTCAGAGGAGAAAGGGATTGCGGGACAGGAAATTAACTGCACATGTGTTGCAAAGAATTAAAGAGGAATGAGCTGACTCAGGTGCAACACACTGATCCAAACACAAAAGTTCATACGCATGGACGGATGTAATTATCAAGACGTGCCTGAATCTGCACATTGACCTCACACTTTTCCACGTCTCAGTGCAGCGCTATCTGAAGTAGGCAGGGTGACAAAGCACTGGCGCCTATATAGCCTACTGGCACCCATCTGTCAGCACTGGAAAAACCTGACCTCTTCCTTGTCTCTCGCACTGTCCCCCAGTACAGCCAGCTCTCCAGCTGTCACGGTTAACACTTGTTTTCCCCAGTGTCTATTTACCAACCAAGGTGAGAACGAGGGAGGACACGGAGCAAGTGCAGTACATGTGGAAGTACATGCTTTGAGGTTTCGCTCTTGTTTGCAGAAATCAAGAATATGAAACTTCAAAACTTGGTTTTTCAAGAGATTTCTTTGTTTTTTTTACACAGCCAGATAATCTCATTTAATTACAATTGAAGAGCAGCAGACTTTACTTCAAACACAACAACCTTTAGTCACAGAGGTAGAACAAACTGCAGGTAACTATGGCAACAGTTCTGATTTATGCCCCACTTTCACAAGCGAAGGTAACTAATATTATAACAAACACATCTAAAGTAGAAGTATTACACATTTTTCAACACTGTTTTAGGTAGACCAGTGACGACTAATGCATCTTCCTGACTTCTGGTTACATATATGATCTAATGACTACAGGAACTGTTAATGGTTAAGTGTGTAAGACTTACTGACATCTAGTGGTAAAGATGTGTATAGCAATTACTTAAAACGCAAAGCGCGGTCATGAATGTACGGTGGCCGTCAGTGGGCAAAATTCTTCCAGACATAGTCTCATATAAGGGTCTGCGCACTGCATATGTCACAGCGGCACGCCAAGTACTGTCCCGATTCAAAAGCCTTCGAAGGAGCCTCTGAATCCTCCAAACCAGCACTTCGTTTACCTTAAAAGAAGGCTGCTGGCGGTGGATCCTTCACTGCCTCTTTTCTCATTTCATTTCATGAATAAACGGCTTCCGTAGCCTTGTAGGCTGCGAACTTCGTAGTGTGCAGACCAAGGGGCAACCTGCCGTTCGAAAAAAGGAAGCCTATGCGGAAGTGCCAAAAATTGCAGTTCCCCCCTCCTCCGC
>JAOXYM010000015.1:2924860-2949195 GCA_028567055.1 Leptatherina wallacei
ATACATATATAAATAAATACATACACACATACATACACGCATAAATACACATATACATACACGCATACATACATACACATACATACATGAAAATAATATTATAAATCACTGTCTGCCGCCTTTTAAATTCAACTTGAAATGAGAATTGTTTTATGAATCAATGTCTGATGTGGTTAATTATACAAATTAAGGCGTGCAGGCGCCAGACCAGGATCGGTGCATGCTCTCGCTGCTCTTCAGGGATTGAATGTCAAAGGATTAGTTTCCTATGATGGATCATGGGCAAAGGAGTCACTCATCTCCCTTTCTTCCCAACTAGCTGCAGCTTGTTCACTTTTCTAGCTTCTAGGAGTTTGTAGGGATGGGCTGCCATTTTCTTTTCTTTTAGTTTTCTCCTGTTGTTAACTTAGGGAGGGAAAACTGTATCCCCCCCTTTCTTTACAGCTAGTTTTGGTATGACCTTGGCACCATAAAGAAACCATAACTCCTTTTTAGCTCTCTGTGCTCTATTCATGTGCTCAATAAAGGTCTAATTGTTAAAACCTTTTATGTCTCCTTGGCTGCTTCAGAACTGAGTAAGCGGAGTCATTTTCACGTTGTGTCTGGGCCATTCCTAGACAGGGCATAACAAGTCCCTGAACAGGGACAACTGAATAGGAAAATCTTGTTTGGCTTCAAGTTTGTGCACGTAACAGTCTTATGTCGTTTTTGTTTTGTTCAGTCCAACAAAGAGTAATGAATGCTATCATGGGCATCTGGTGAAATTATACCTGGCAAAGAGAAGCAGGTGCAGAGGTGCAACAAGGTTTCACAAAACGCAATGAGATGATTTGTGAAATCTTTATTCCATTTGTTAAAGTTGGAAAACAGAAATCTTTTTCCCCACATGTAGACCACTAGGAACCCTTTTTGTATCTAATTTCCTCCCCAAGGATGCTAGCAGAGTAAACGAGGACAGACAGCAGACAACAGACTTATTTCTGTCAGATTAACATTCATGACAAAGTAGATATTTACTTACAAACACTACACCGGTGTACTGAGGCTATTAAAGCTCCTCCAACGTGCTTCTCTTTTCCAGATGCAAATTATAACTTAAAACACCCTTGAAACTATTTTGCTCTGAACAATGTGCAGGTCACAAGCAGGACAGAGGAGAGACGTGAGCTAATAGATTAAATAAAGAACAACAATATTTAAACTGGACAGTGTTTCAAAGTGTAACTGCAGGACAGTCGTGTCCAGATTTGATCAGTCTTCTGGTTTTCTAGCTAAATCTGTAAATTAGCCCTAAAAAAACTGTTAAATGGTCCTTTTTGCACTTTCTTTGGATTAAAAGGTTCAAGTATAGTAGACTGAATTGATGATTGATGGCCATTTCATCTCAAATTATACTCTTGTGTAGCTTAAAATGGGAGTTGCAGGGTGCATGACTTAAATATACACAACCAATTCACAGGAAATGAGTTAGAAAACTTTGGTGTTGTTGCAAAGTGCTGCTGCTTTTTCTTCCAAAACCAAAATTAATCTGTTTGTCTCTCATAACTTCACACCGTTGACAAGGCTTTACTGAGAGGAGACCAAAGGTGAGAGTTTAGCATGTTCGCCTTGACCCAGATGATAAATCATTTCATTTAATCACCATCAGAAAACTGTCTATTGTGTACATGAGAATCAGATCACGTGACAACGTGTGAGAGTACAGAGGTTTAATGCACTCCTGCTTTCTATGCTATGCTGCTTTTGACATGTGGGATGAACTTTACCAGGATCTATCGGCTCTGTGCTTGTAATGAGTTATGCAAACGTCTGAAAGTGGACACCAGCGAAGAGGGCAGAGGGCAGCAGGCGAAAACAGCACATTCCCTCCCAGTCGTCATGCCAGAGAAAGGCAGAAGGGTAACGAGGAAACCATAGAGATGACTAAAATATAGAGTCTAGAGATTTATGCAAGAACTGAATCTGAATTTATCAGAAGTGCTAAATGGTTTATCTACAATTTAACACTTTATTAGAACAGAAAAACTAAAAAAAAAGTGTTTCTAGAAATGCAGATCAATTAGAACATATCTGATATACGTTAGACAATAATACCAACACTGTACGATCCTGTCACTAAGAGCATCCTGATCAATGTTGATAAAGTCTAACATTTATTTACATCTGTGGGTTTAAAGTGAGGGAATTCTTTTCAAATTTAATCTACTCGGTATTAAGAATAATTTTAAATGACTGATGTTGTTATTAATGTGGATCAATTGTCAAGCAAAGATTTATCCAAAAAACATTTAAATGAAAAAACTTAGGAAGTTCCAACTCTTGTAAATCTATATTCATTAAAAACACATAAACCTGCTATTTCTGTCATTTAACGTACTCCAACAATGAAGAAAACCCTGGCTGAAAAGGGAGATTCCAGTTGTGATGTATGATCAAAAACATAATCACTTCACAGAATATGATGTAAAATATATTTAGATATTTACTTTACTTCTGGAACATTATCTAAACTGTGTTTCACAGGTAACGTTGTGAAAGGAAAATAGAAACTCATTTGTCACAAGCCGATCATAGCTCAAACATTGTGTTGCAGCAAATAACGCCTGTGAGATTACAGCAAGACCCAAGAATTCAACAAGTCCATCTTTGTTATTAAACCTAATTATCATTATATAAAAAGGACCACCTGGATTGTTCTGATGAAGAGGGTGGCTTTGAAGATGCAAAACCATCTTTTTAACCAATCAGCCCTCATTATCAATATTAAAAAAGAAGCTATGCTTTAAAAAAAACAGACTGAAGTCTATGTCTGAAGTGAAAACTACATTGATGACCCATCTGGGCAGTCCGTCGTACCGTACCGTCCTCTTCTGCTTACCCATCTGGGCAGTCATGCAGGCCAAAACAATGCATTTGTACAAATAATAATGTTGCCTAAACCTAACAAGGAAGTAATTAAGTGCTTTAACTGGACTATAGTGATATGCACTTATCTTTATGTCATTATAGAAGGTAAGTAAACCACTGGTAGAAATCAACATCAAAACATGAATTATATTAGGAAAGAACTATAAAATAAAACAAAAAAAAAACTCTTTTAAATAAACTATTGCAGATTTTCCTTTAAGATTTTTGCAAAAGCCTCATGCAAAAAACATTTTTTTTGCCTTATAGAATTTTACATATTAGTCTTGATATTTGAAAGTATAAGAATACCTATAAAGCCATCATATTAAAACCAACAAGATGTTGTATGGACACAATTTCATCAAATGACCAGTAAAACAGGATTATATGTTATATTATTTCTGTCCCATAGTGTATTACCATCATATCTGGCTGTTGTGCAGCTCATTAACTCATCACATGACTCCTCTCCTTTAAAACTACAAAATCTGACTTCTCCTGAGCTCTTCCTCCATTAGCAACAACCGCTGGCTCATCTGAACAGTTGTGTGAAAATAAGAATAATTAATAGCAGCAATCACCAAACGCAGACCTCTTAACTGCAACACATCTGACTCAAATAATTGATTATAATAGTTCTCCAACAGCTTGTGGTCTTAACGACCCATTAATCGAGTCAGGTGTGTTGCAGCAGGGACACATTAGAAACCTGCAGGATGTTGGCTCAAGAAGTCTGCACTTGCTGATCGCCGATATATAGCATAGTAGTGCATTTATATAGCTTTGGTTCAGTCAGAAGAAATGGTCAACTGGACTATTTGAGGTTAAGTTGAGTGTAAAGACAAAGAAAACTAAAAACAATGTTGCTGGAGAAGCACTGCTGCTCTCCCAGGAGAAACCTGCACAAATATAACCTTCATGAAAGAGTGAACAGAAGACAAACTGTATTCCACCCTCACAAAATGTACCGAACTGATACTTTTCTGAAAAACAAAATGTTACTAAAAGACCTTTTTAGCAGTTGAAGCTGAATGAATCTTGCTTTGGGCTTATGTTGCAGCCAGTAGCCTGAGGTAACTCTAACTGGTTGAGGGAAGAATGGATTAAATTACATCCCATCAGTTTCTGGAAGCAACCATCACACCATCTGTAAAATAGCTGAAGATGAAGAAGAGGAAGGCTTATACAACAGCATGTTGATCCGTAACACACAAGGATTGGGAATTGTGGATTTTAACACACAAAATCCACAAAGAAGCACTTCAGGAAAAATGAGCTGAAGGTTCTGCAGCAGCAAAACTAAAAAACGGAACATTTTTACTTCATGCTATTTTCCTTTATGCAGTGGTTATTGTTGGAAATGAAAATAATTGAAAATGAAATAAATGTCGGCTGTTTGGAAACCAGGTGATTGTTCTTTAATTGAAATGTTTTGCTTTTGCAAACCGCTGTCAGGATTTTACTCTTTTCAATCCTCCTATTTCTAATGTTGCTTTTGCACTTTGCTGTAATGCTTTAAATGTTTCGTTTAAATCAGTTTGACTCATCTTGTACATGAAGTGTGCCTTGCCTTGTTAAATAGCATGTAACTATATTGTCCTCTCTGGACGAGGGAGCTGGAGGCCGACTTTTTAACTCAAGCTGAAGAACAGATGCTCACTCAGCTGCTCCCAGATGAATTCAGACTGAACAGAACAGAACATGCAGAGTGGTCAGGTGTGCTGCTGGAGAGTAAAAATAAGGTTTGAATCTTGGCTGAGGTCTTTCTGTGTGGAATTTACATGTCTTCATCATGACTATGGATTTATAGGGACAGGCTTCACCTCCTTAATGATCCTTAACAGGATGAATCAGGTAAAGAAAATGGATGGATTGTGGAATATGAGTGTGTCATCACCTTGGACACATCTCATTCTTTAAAAAAAAAATTTATCTGGGTCACACAGGTATTAAAAAATCATTCATCTGTTTGTCAAACAGACTTTTACTGATCATGAAGCCTGTGGTGGCAACATGTTGACACTTTTGTATATCCACAGTAGTAGAGGAAATATGCCGAGCCGTAAATCTAATGGTAATAAGCCTACTGTCAGCATCACAACAAGACATGCTGTAGTAATAAAAATATTACGCTGACACTGACAGGCATGGCTGAAAAGCACCACAGCGCTCCACTTTATGAGGAGTCGCTTACATTCACTTTCTGCTGGATTATGTTAACATAGGGCAATAAACAGGTTTATACAGGCTTGGCGGGGGGGAGATGAAGCGCTGGAGGGAGGAATTTAGATGCCGCTCCAGGTGACGTTTGTGATGCATGTATGATAAAGTCATGTTTTCCACTGACACCATTGCCTACGGGTGGGTGGTGGGGGGGGGGGGTGAGCTATGGCTTCAGTACTGTCACCGTTGCAGTGTTGTCAAAGCAGCGTTGGCAGGACAAGGCAACATAAATGATGCTACTGAAATCAACATCTTTACAGCAGCTCAGATGTTCTGATGAGTTAAATATTTGATGATCAAAACACCTTAATGTGATATAGAACATTTAATAAAGCCAGAAAGTGTCCCGTTGAGATCATCTTTACCGTCTTGGATCTGAAACCCAAACAAAGCCGTTCTCCTTCGTTCTTCGCTGAACTTGCTAACATTTCATCGTGTTGGGAACAAACAACAACATTTTACTACTCTGTCAAAAGGCATGAGAAGAAATCAGACTACATGACGGTGGTTCCTGTTATTACAGGATATGACATTGTTTTACTTTGGGTTTAATGCAGATTTTCAGCCTTCATTCATAAGTTCATTCCTTCTGCTCTTTATATCCAAATCATGAGCATACTCCCACATTGACCTGATCACAGCATTTCAGCGTTACCTGTGTGTCTGCCTGCTGTCTGGTCCTTCCCTTCTTCTTGACGGAGAATAAATTCCACAGCCGTCGCCACAGAAAAGTGGCCACTAGACACATACTCCCTAATATCCAAATATCTTTATCCTTTAGAAGGTTCTCCATGATGTAAGGCTTCCTGTTCCTGCCCCTGATGTCTGTCTGTCTGTCTGTCTGTCTCTGTCTGTATGGGACGTGTGCCTTATCTCAGCCTAGTTGTTGCCTTTGGGAAAGTTGTCTTGGACAGCATGTGACAAGACATGGAGAGAAGGCACCAGCCGTTTCTTAGAAAATAGCTGTTCTCCTGTAGCAGAGCATCGAATGCTCAATCTTCCTCTCACTACAGACTCAGACAAGGACAGTGTTTCTGTGCTGTCATGGCACCCTCCCACCCAGCCACCCATTCACCCTCCACCCGGCTTCCTCCCTACCTCCCACCACAGGACCTAAAAGGAGAGAACATGCTGTCTCTGAGACGTGATCGAGACAGGTGGTGCTGGGTTCAGGGTGTCGTTGCTGTATGCAGAATCAGATGCCCGCTACTGCTCCTGGCATGTTAGTGAGACCCAAATGTATCCTTTAACTTCAGACACAGCACTTCATGCATGCATGCGTGCTCCTTGTATATCTGCCGGGCCGTTTCTTTGCCTCCTTACACCTCATAAAGTCCCACTTGTGCCACTGCAGATGCATTTAATAGCAAACAAGTACACAAGCATGCAGGCTTGTAAACAAACACCTGCATCTGTCTTGAGGCTAATATTATCTTTTCTGCATGCTGCAAAGTTGGCAGCAAAACAAGAGCTGAAGTGGATGTTTTTCTTTGTCCACATTGCATGACAAGAACAAGTAAATCACTATTTTTTTTTGTAATAATATTTGGAACAGTTTTGTTTAGGTAAATATTCAGCTGTGAGGAGAAAGTAGAAATCTGGCAGTAAAAAACACAAAAACAAAAACCCTTCTGTTTCTGCTACTTGTACATTCGGTGTGCACTACATATAGACGAGCACAAACAGAACCACTCCGATGGTGTTGTTGGCAGAGGACTGCGGTTTCATTTTTGGACTGCAAGTGCCTCTGTGTAAAGCAAGTATCTGTCTGTCTGGATGGAGCTGATGATTTATACCAGATAGTGGAATGTAACCATTGCATCATGCAGATCAAGCACCTCCCATTGCCCTGCAAAACTTGTCCCCTTAAAGTGCAGACTTAAAACTGCAGTGCCTTTAAATGTTTCTCTTTTGTGCTCTTAATAAGAGTTTCCTTCTATTTAGAAGCTCTTTAATATTCGTGGATCAGCCATTTTTATGTAAATTCTTCACATATAGGTTCATTTTTTTTTTGCATTATGAGATTAAAAATCTTGATTTTTTTTTTATTTACTCAATTAATTAATTAATTCACATTTGCAACAATTCTCTTACCAAAAATGATCATTTTATCTAATTGATTAAAATCCTTCAAAATAAAGTTTACTGTACATAAGTACCAAAGTTGTCTTTTACAGTATGAAGCTTTCTAAAGCAAGCTTGATTTAACAAGCAACAACAGCTGGTTGGGTCCAAGGGCCACAAAGGTTGCAGAGGAGGACCCCTGAGGATAAATATTCCCAGTGGGAATCTGAGGAGAACCTCGACACAGACCAGAGCTAGAGTGGCAGCGTTTGGTGATGAAGCCTGCGGGTGTACCGAAATACCTGCATATTTAAGTTAGGAACAGGTTGTGGTATCTAAATTATGTCAAGTGCAGCTGGCAGATGGATGGATGGAGTAAAGGTGTAGCTGAGGTTGTCGAAGTGAAGAAAGTTGTGAAAGAGTTGTTCACAGAGTGCCGGGATAGGTTGCGGATCTTAAATTACATACAGCGCCTCACATGTAACAGGAACATTTCCCTGAGCTGTGCCTGGAAGTCACGTTGTACCCTGCACTGATTTACAGCTGGACAAGACAATCAATTTAAAAACAACACGTTTAGCATGAAGCGTGCATTAAATATAAACCACTTTTCGGATACCTTATCTGTATCATTTGGATTGGTTCAGAAAGATTGGCTTGCAGAGATATGAAGTCAATTAACCTTTCATGTATGAGCAGAAATATTCAGTTCAGTTGTTCATTAGTTGATGATTTAACTGTGGGACAAATCTTGTGCCACCAGATTTATCCCATCTTGCCACATCTTGGTAGAAGATTTATCCCATATATAACTCTTGTCAAAAAACAAGTGAAAAATTTTTTTTTTAAAGTCCCTCTATTGGGTTAAAACAAAGTTTAAAAGTGATGCAGTAGCATCCCATGTGAGAAACTGATTTACGAAAATCCTCAAGCACACATTTCTCTCCATTGACTGTTATCTTATTCAATTATAACACTTAATCTTGGTAGTTTAAATTTGCCTCCATATCGTTTAAAGTTTTCACAAACGACATGCACAACTTTTCGCCTAATATTAACTTCCATTAGCAGCAGCCCTGCAATTTCCAAACAAGAAGTCCATGGTTGCCATCTTGTGGCAAAGCACTTAACATTCATTTCTGTCTGAGGCTTTATGTGTTTCTGTGTGTTCCAGACTGAGGTGACGGGGTTCAAGAAGGCATTAACGAAACATTAAAAGAGCTATAGCACCCTCTAGTGAGCTTACCATAGTACACCTGTCAGGTCATGTTGGGCTTTTCAACAGATGACAGGGACTGGAATAGTGTTTGCTGTGGTTATCTCACTTTGCATTTACCTCTCTCTACATGCAAAGGATTATGGTTGCATCTAAACATATGTGTTACTATCAGATGGTGCAACATTAGGATTCTCATGCAATCTGGCCCCTGTAACTACTGGCTGCAGGGAAGGCCTGAAACGAATGGAGGATTCATTTAGTTGCAGTTTATTAAACTTAGTGTGGCAGACTTCTAAATTCAGGAATTAAAAGACAAGTTTTACGGTTTTCTATGAACGACAAGAGTAAGGAATATAAAAGAGGTGCACCTTACCTGGGGATTTCCTCCCTCTAGCTCCACATGCTTGAGCTCCCAGAAGCAGCGCATGGTTTCCACCTTCTCCAGGTGGCGGTAGAAGGCCAGACGGCCGAGACGAAGGCTGTTGCTGCGATTGCGGATGGCCTTCAGCCCTTCCATCTTTTCAACGATGGGGGACATGGGTATGGGCGGTGGCACTGCTGTTGACGGGGCTTTAACATTCTTCTTAGCGGACGCAGACTCGTTACATGGAGTCTTCTTATTTGACCTGAAATTACAGCAAACTTTTAATCAGCCTTTGTTCTCACCATGAATTCACCATTTCAGCTTCTCAAATGTGCAATATGTACTGATTTAGTTCAATTAGATTAGTTTTATTAATATAGAACTTCTTAACTTGTTGATCAGGCAAAACATGAGGCAGAACTATTGGGGGAAGTTAATAAGAAAAGACGATAATCCAATTAACAGAAGCAAACCAATGCGTATAAACTGAGTCTGTTATGAAAATGAAGTTGAGAAAAGATTTGCTATGAAAACAAATCTTTTCTCAACTTAAATCAGCCTCAGTTTGCCGAGTAGGTAGTTGGGGTGGATGCCACAACAGCCAGGGCACCCCAGAGCACCAGCCGCATGCCACGCCTATAGCCTATACATGAAATTTGTCTGTTACATGCTTTTAGTCTGTCCAGGGATAATGTGATGCATTTAAAAGTGGGTCCAGTTTGCAGCCTGTGTTCTGCACCAAGTGGGTACTGCCAACCCGCCGACCAGACCATCTCTGGTCTTTGTGACTTTTGAGATCTAAACACTTACAGCGGGGTACTGTAATGCACTCAGCTGTAAGTGGGCTTCTAATGTTTTATGTAAAGCACCTTGAATTTTCCTGTACATGAAATGTGCTTTACAAATAAACCTGCCTTGCCTTATAAGGAATTTAAGAGCTTTAACTGAGAAAAGCCTGCTCAGTCCAAATACTAGTCTGGATCTTGGAATCCAGACTAGTGGAAGCAAGTAATCTGCAGCATTGAGCAACAGATCTGATAAATCAGTTCCAGTCTAGTCAAGTTTATAAAATTTATACTCAATCTATAACTGAACAGGTTATCAATGTGATGATGCCAGCTTTGAGAAAATATGTCTTTGCTGGTAGCTGTAGCATTTTCAGCCAATGTTTACCAGTAATCCAGCCTGTACGTGAGAGATTTTAACTAAAGTACAAGCAAGCCATGTGATTTGTAGGACAGTTGTATTATTTGCATAATGACGAAAGGGATTAATCATCTAAAGCAGGGATCCTCGAGGGCCGTTATCCTGCTGGTTTTTGAAGTGTCCCTGCTGAAACACACCTGACTCAGATCAGTGGGTAATTACAGACTTGAGCAGAGCTTGTCTGAGTGTGAGTTAGGTGTGTTGCAGCAGGGACACAACAAAAACCTGCAGGACACCGGCCCGCGAGGACCAGGATTGAGGATCCCTGATCTAAATGTTAAATGTAAAGTTGGAGTTTTAACATTTTCTAAACAATTTGTTAAAGACTTCATAGTATCACCTATAAAAAGAGGTTGATGCAGGTTTGCAAATCAAAATTAAAGATGAGAAAAGGGCAATACTTCGTCAAGAAAAAATAACCAAATGTTACCAAATTAAAGCATAAATTAAGCATTCATCACTTTTTGATTGAAATAAATGATATTAAATGGTGAAGAGTAAGAAAGACTGACAGCAGTTCAATGATTTCAATCATTGCTTTCACTTCAGTCATGTAGCAAGTGGTGTAAAGAGGGATTACTACCTCTGCAATAACAGTACGGCAAAATCTCTTGCCCAACTCTGATCAACACTTTTGAAATACTGTAGCCTTGCTGCCCGCGTGCTTTGATCTGTTCCTCCAGGGGCCCTCTGGTTCTCAGATCAGAGCGAGATGACTGATGATGTTGTGGAGAAATCCACTCTGACGCCTGCCAGCGACAGCTGGCTTTCTGCTGCGCTCTACCTGTTGAGCCTCTGGGGGGAGTCATGGAAGATCACTGGGGATATTTATACCCCCAGAGTGTAAATGTTCTGCCTTTGCTTTACAATTACAGAGGTCAGAGAGTGGCTGAGTTTCAGAATCGTGCTTGAGCCTCCAGCGCAGACTGTTCCTCAGCATCAGAAGCTTTTCTCAGGGTAGGATTTCATCTCCGCTGAGGGTGGCCATGGATGCACCTGTCACTGTCACAGTGGGCAATTTCTCCGATTCCATAATTGTTTTTGTCTGTTTTGTTGTTTACTTCTCTCTTTTATTTTAATTGGTATGTGGTGGTCAGGCCATAGATCTTTACATCGCTTGTTAATATGCAACAGGAGAGAGTATAAGAACTACTACACTGATGATAAATACTTATTTATTTTATTTAGGGTCTCATTATGAATAAAATGCCTACTTGATTTTTTTTGTTTATTTTATGTCTGCAGAATCTTTAGTCTGAACTTGTGCATATAGTCAGCTCACAGCCATCAGACTCAGTGTAACTAGAAGACTGCTCTGAATTATCTGAATTATGTATTTCTTAAAACTTAATTAGACTTTTATCTGTAAGTATTTAGCAACAGAGTGACCGGAGTCCGTACAAACTGACAAATGCAGATGACGTGGCCAGGAGGTGGCAGGCAGTTAGTTTGAGATGAGAGAAAATATCATTTTTGTGTCAGTGCAACATGAATTAAACAATAAATGCAATAACGTTGGACCAACTGGGATGAAATGGTCAGAGTTGGATTATGCAGATCAAACGATCTTCTGGTTGTGCTGTTAGACAAACACCAGCTTGTCTAAGTAAAAACTACATGTAATTTACAGCTTTTACTACTAGTATTGCTTTGGATTTTTACTTTAGTACTATGTACAGGCATATTGAACTTACTTTTTATCTTCTTTTCAAGTAACTGAGCCTGAAATTTGAATGAAATTACTCTTCTTGTGGAAAAAATTGTCTCAAATGTAGGATTTTGTATATTTAAAAAAGAAAAAAGCCAATGCATGTTTTATTCCAATGAAGCTCAGTGTATAAAATTAGCTTAGTTTTTAATGCGAGTTCATGTTCCTGTTTTCCCAGGAAGTACATGGCACAGGGACAACGAAATGAAATTTTTACGTGTCATGGTGATAAACATGATATTTTGAGTTGTGTGAATGAAACGTGCGTGCAAGCGGTCTGCATAGAATACTTATGTTTGCGCATTACTACTCAAGCAAGAGAGCCAAGTTCTTTTCTGGGCGGTCACTCTTAGACACAACAGTTGTCACACCTGATCACAATCCAGTCGTCGCTCTGCATTTGGTGTTTTGAAGAGGCCCTTTCGTGAACTCTCATGCCTGTTTTGTTGGTGTCAGCTAAGCTTGCACTTCGGTGGCTCGCTGCCCTCGAGCGGCTCCTCTGCTCCTTGGAGGCTTGCTGACCCTGGCCTGGTCAATTCTAGGGACTTTATTTAGGCTGCTCCACCGTGCACAGCGGTGATGAATGAGCATGCCATCGGCAAAAATGGAAAACCTCCACTGGGGGGAAAACCATTAGGAGACATGTTGCCCAGCAGACAGGACTTAGCTACTTAGACTACTTTCTATTGCCATTGCATAAGAGTATAGTGCATGGTATGTGGCTGTGTTTTGTGTGCGCGCGTGTGTGTGTGTGTACAGCAGTGCTATAGTTTGTGTATGTTTGTGTATGCTTGGCAGCTCTTAGTAATCCTTCCCCATAAAACAGCAGGGGATGAGGGGGCCCGTATCTGTCTTCTTCATCATAATCCTTCCATGTAACTGATAGTAAGAACTCCATGTGTCCCATAACTCTTAAAGTAGCAATGAGTCATTTAGACTCTGAGGATTCTCAAATGTGTTTCGATGATTAAAGGGAAGAAGAAAAAAACTAAGCCTCGTTCAAATCCTCCCTAAAATGCCAAGTGTCCCTCAAGAGCCCGGCGATGAGAGGAAATAACTCTGTCAAAGGCAGTCAGTGGAAATCAAGCCACATGTGTAAATCAACCAAAATTCTAAATGTACAAGTAATGGTGGGTCAGAGAATTTTAAAACAGAACATATCAACACTGTTTTAAGTGAGACATGAAGTTTGAGGGAAATATTTTCTCCGTGTTCAGGACTGCATCACACACAGCTGTGGGTTTGTTGTTGCACGCTAACAGAAAAGCATCCAGGCTGCAAGCAATGATGGGTACAAGAGAAACACAGTGAAAGAAAATAGCAACAGGTGGCAATTAAACACACATTTGTGTCACTCAATACCCTGTAAAAGGATTGCAAGAATGACAATAAATAATAAAAGGGGATATTAAAAAAAACCCAAAAAACCTTGTGGCCTGTGAAACAATAAACTTAACGTTTGTTCTGATGTGGAAAGTTTTGAATGAGGCATCTTTCCATCATGCTTGTACTGTAGAGGATGGCATTATGACTGAATAACTGAATAACTGAATTAAAGGGAGGCGTTTTTGGTTTGCTGGCCATAAAATATTCAGATATAAATGAAGATTTGTGGGGGTATTTAGTTATTTATCACCCTTTCCTATTTTCTTAAATCATGCACCCATTTTATTATATTTTAAAATCTTTAGTTTTTTTTTTACATATTTGTTTTGTTTTTAGATTTCCTTTCAATAATGAAAAAAATCCATTAAAGGTGGGATATACCTCAATTTCCGCAGGTCAAATACGACAGTGCCATTAAATTAAGGTATGGTTTTAAAAAAAAAAAAGTGTTTGCATTTTGATTTTGTTGGCTTTTTCTTTTTTAAATGAAACACAACATGCTTTTTCGTTCAAATAAGCTGAGGCAACACAAACACTATGGTCACTATTCCCAGTCCTTAGCTGGCATAGCCTAAAATTACAAGCATGACATAAAAATTGCATAAATGAATCACAGCAAACTAATTCTGCTCAATCAACATTTTACTCCAGAATGAAAATGTAGTAATTATCTCTGTGTATGTGCGGCTAGGTAAACAGACACTGCACCCACTCTCAGCTGTGATAAAGTTAAGTGGTGTGGGGAGACAAAGAGTCTGCTGCATGCATGTTTGCCTCCGTTGTGTGCACATTTGCATGCATGCAGCACGTATGAGTGCGGAAGTAATCCAAGGCCTAACTGCGCAAGGGTTTGTTTGTTCCCTGTGAGCAGGATACCGAAACAGCAACAGGGCAGATTAGGAGCCTTTTTTAAGTATAAGGCCAGAACATAAGGTCTAGTACCAGTTGAACAGGAGAGGGTGGCTTTCAATGGACTGTCTTCACCCCAGGCTGCTATCTGGGGCCTCTGCTGTCCAGGTTTAGCTGTTGTATGGAAACTGCCATTGAAGCCTATAAACCTCAGGAATGTAAGGGAGGTGTCACTGTGTGCATATGGTTGACAAGTATATGGTTGTACAGACCATTGTCTTCCAAGTTTATTTTTCTCCTATATCATCAACAAACAATGAAAAAATGCATAAAAACCAAGTTCAGGTGTAAAGAGCCGATAATTTACTCATCGTCGAAAGATACAACCAGATACAAAAGGACAAAAAACTGAAAGAGGAACACTGAATATGTTTTCCAAGCCCAGAAAAGCAACAGCAGCCGCTTCTAACTCCTTCAAATTTAATTTGCTGACTGCCTGATAAGATCAAGTGATCCACACGTCTGGCTTTCTCCATCTAAATTCGACATATCCCTCCTTTCCAGCTTGCCAGCTCGGCACTTTTATCACCAAGTCATGAGCCAAGGTTGTCTTTCAGTGGAGCCAATATGTTATTAGACCCAGACGACCCAGATATTTTATCACAAGTAACAAATACTATGAACATGCATGCATCAATAAACATAAAAGGGGCAGGATGCTATTTTAAAAAAAAGAGCAAAAATACAGTTGCACCCCAGAATTTGTGCAGACACATACACACATGTTCCATATGTTCAAATATATGCCATTTGAACCCCAACAGACATATTCAGAGCCCACAGCCCCTCCAATCCTTCACACTGACAACAACTTAGCAACCTCTGCAGAATAGTGTAACTGTAGAACCTCCACCCAGTGTACTTTCCTATGTCGCCAGGAACAAAGCAGATGCCTTATTTTAGTCCACAGCATGTTGCTCCAAAATTTTTTAAGAATAAATTGCTTTTGATTGGTTAAATAGTTTACTCTCGCTTAATTTTTTAAGTTTCATTTTGCATTTGTCGACTTGTTGCATATCAAGAAAAGCAGTGATGGTGTGTTTCATATTGAAACCACCAGATCAGCTATGACGTTAGTCCTTTCGGAGGATTTTTGCCTTTGAACTCAACATATAAATATATTTCAAATTAAAGACTGCCCAAAGACTAAATGTGCACTAAATAAATCAGCGTGTTGGGTAACTTGACAAGTGGCACCTTGCACTGCATGCAACTGATACTACGGGAGTGGAGGTGACAGAATTTAAAACATGGTCATAATGCAAGTCCAAGACTGCTTTGCATTTGAGGAGAATGGCAAAAATTGTCAGTATTTCCAGGCAAAAACATCTGTTTAACTTTTCAATTTTTGGATAAATATAAAATATGACAATTTTGCATGAAAGACCTCTCCCTTAACAAACCATGCTGTGGGCAGAGTGAAGGAACACTCACCCTTTGTAGTCGGGTACATTTGCAATGACCAAAACCTTCTTCTCTTTGCCTCCCATCTTTTATATTTCTTTGTTGTTTTACAGGTGAGCGGGAGTCTCCAGGTTTCCAAATCTTCCTCTCCTTGTTCTTGTGTTCAGGTCCTGGATGCTCTCTTACTCTCTACACAGACCATGCAGCTAGGACAGACCAATCCGATCTGACTGATAGACAGACAGATCAAGAGACACGGCCGATTGGGAAGCTCTGGCTGCTTGTGGCTCTCTGTGTCAGGAGCCACAGCCGTGAAGGGATAAACAGCAGAAGAGGGCGGGGGTGGGGGGAAGAGAAAAACAGGGAGTGTGTGGGAGGAGTGTGTGTCTGCTCTGGGACGCAGGGACCGCAAGCAGGAACAGAACGGAGGAAGTGTTCCAGGGAATGTGGCTTATTATTATAGAATGAACGGAACGCCAGAGAGCCTTATGTCTCTGCAAGAGGAGGGATGATAAATGGAAAGAGTGATAGAGATAAAGACTTGGGGGGGGGGGGGGTCGGGGGCAAGAGCAGGAAAGATAAAGACCACCTTAACCTTTTCATTCTTTTAGACAGAATTGATCAACTTTATCTCTTTTCAAACATGCTAACAGATAATTGCGTATCCATGCGTAGCATCAGCGTGGAGCAACAGTGGCTACAATTTTGAGACATGGATTAGTTGATTTTGATGGATGTTGATGTCCTTTGTCAGCATGTCTATGTCCTACGTCTCCATATCTGTTCCAATGTAATGGTGTCCACTTTCCAAGTCTCTTTAGTGTTTCACAAACAGTGAGGAGGTGGAAGGAGGGGATGGTGGGAGGAGCTGGATGTAGGACTTCTGTCACACTAACACTGCTGTGAATGAGATTGATAAGTTGACACTCAGCCTTGGTGCAAGTTTTAATGATTGTGCTTTTCTACCTCCTTCCCTCCTTCCCTCCTTCCCTCTCTCCCATGAGTGTGTAAATGTTTCCAGAACATGCTCGGGGCTAGAATCAATGTGCATGATGATACAAAATACAAGGTGAGAATGGTTACACTTGCACATTTTCATTTGTATGCACAGGGAGTCCCTTCATGAACGTTAAGGAAAGCAACAGCTTGGAGGCATGTTGCCATCTCACAGTTTAAATGGACTGAGAAACCTCCACGTTTTAGACAAGAACATGGTGACGTGGTGCTTGGCACAATCATGGACATGGATCCACAGCCGCTTATTTCTCAGAACAAACTACGGTGCTAACATAATGGAAACATTTCAGTCGGGTTTTCGGGTAAAACATAGAACAGAATCTGCTTTACTTTGGTTTCAAATGACCTCCTGCTGGCATTGGACTCAGGAAAATGTGCCGTGTTGATTCTTTTTGATTTGAGGGCTGCATTTGATACAGAGGATCACGCCATTTTTGAAATCGTTTGCACTTCCTGGTCGGCATTCAGGGCACGGCTTTGGAGTGGTTTACTTTGTATCTTAGAGACATCTTACTCTGTTATTCCTAAAAAATAAATTCTCCTCATCTGCCCCCTCTAAATTGTTCCTGAAGGCTCAATCTGAAGTCCACTTTCATTCACCCTGTACATGCTCCCGCTTGGTTCTATTTTTAGAAAGCACACTATTTTATTAATTGATGACACACCATTGTGTCTCTCTTTAAATCCAGAAAAGCCTGATTCAGTCAAGTCAAATACTGCATGCCTTCTTGTGGTCAAACACTGGATGGCAAACAATTATCTTCAGTAAAAATAAGGATAAAACCGAGGTTATTACTTTGGTTCTCTTGTTCTCACTGAGCAAATAGCCAGCCACTTGGGTTCTTCGTCCGTCCATATCAACTCTGTAGGAAAATCTTGTTTCTTCCAGTTTAGAAGAGTAGCCAAAATCAAACCGTTCCTCTCCTTTAAATAAATTAAACCACAGCATTCATGTCCTCAAGACTTGATTTCTGTAACTCACTTTATTCTGGTGTTTCTCAGTCTGCTCTGTGTCGTCTGGTACAAAATGCTGCAGCTGGACTCATAACTGGAACAAAGAAAAGAGACGGCTTCACCTCGTCCCCATGTCTCTGCACTGGCTTCCAGTAAAATACTGCACTGATTTTAAGATTCTTTGACATGTTTTTAAAGCTCTGAAAGGTGCAGCTCCTTATTAGATTGTTAAACTTCTCTGCCCGTATGAGACCGCTAGATGTCTTGGATCTACAAATCATCTGCTCCTCACTGTTCCCTCATAGTAGTTCCGAAGCTTTGGAACAGCCTTGCTATTTTAGGAAAAGATTCAGCTTCCATAAACATCTTAAAGGCTAAATTGAAAACTTTTCCCAAAGCCTTTGGGTATTCTTAATATTTAAAAAAAAAAATATTTTGTATCAGTTTTTTTTATTGTCATTATTACTTTGACTGCTTTTAGAAAATGTTTTATTGTTGTTTATCTTTTGCTTCTGATAATTGTTGAGCATTTGGTCGACTTCGGTTGTTTTTAACTGTGCTGTACAAATAAATTTGATTTGATTTTGATGACCAACAATTAGTTAAATATATAGCTTAACAGCTGAAAACCTTCAAACTCATGCAGATAAACAATAAAAAGCAGACTACCTTTAAAGTGTAACTGAATCAGTATGTCAATATCTGATTATATGCCTCATCATTAAGGCGCCTGTGGTTTGACTATTTATTTGAATATTTTTTATGAATGTATATGTATTATTATAATGATATGTGCATGATAGGGCATTATCATCCAACTGTATATTTATTCTATCTCATCACCAAAAATACATAAAATCAAAGTTCATTTGTAAAGAACCTGAAATTGACTCATTATTTAAAGATAAAAAAAAGGAAAGAAAAGTTGAAAGAGGAACACTGAACATGTTTTCCAGCCCAGAAAAGCTGCAGCAGCAGCTTCCAACTCGATCATATTTTACCATGTTAAAATCTGTCTGATAAGATCAAGTAATCTACAAGTCTAGTTTGCTCCATCTAAATACGACATACATACCCTTCCGTTCCAGCTCGGCACTTTTATCCCCATTAAAGCCAAGTCATGAGCCGAGGTTGTCTCTCAATGGAGCCAATGTGTTATTAGACCCAGACGACCCAGATATTCAACGACAAGTGGCAAATAAACACACATGCAGCCGTAAGCTCATTTTCTGACATACTCACCATTACTTACCATTCTACTTTTTTTTTATTTATTTTTTTTAAATCAAACCAGTTTTTTTAAATTTTCCACCAAAATATTTCATGAGCTGAATGTACATTTTGGTGTTTGTTTTTGTTTTTTTTTCTAGATTTTTGGGCTCTAGCGGCTCTATACTGGGCAAAAGGCCCCGAGCCCAGGATTCGAACTTGGATCGGCTGCATAGAGGAACTTGAAGCAAGTTGAACTAAACACCACCCAAAATTACAGAAGTATTTTTTAAGGCATTATGAGGAAAAAAGAAAAATCAAGCTTCAGCTGCATGAAGGACCAGATCTAGTTTTAGAGCAAAGTTGAATTATTTAAATCAATTTTAATCATGTTTGATAAAAATGCTCATCAATAAAAGTCAAGGAATTCAGAAATTTAACTCTCGGAGACGTAAACAGAAGACGCACCGTCTACAGATACATCTTGTCTTTAATGTATGGTATTGATATCGTAACATTTTTAGTACCTTACTTACAGACTTATGATTAAACCTATTATCAACACTGATGATGGAAAATATTTGAACTGTCTGTGAACCAAACCCAATATAAACCTTTTAAATTCCTCAGAGCAAGAAGCAAGGTGGGGCCCCCCTTTTTCTATAGAGCTGTGGTTTAACAAAAGCTTGTAAATCTCATATAGAAGAGAAGCAGGTGGTGTGAAGGACACATCTTTAAGAAGAACTGGGTTCATATGCACTGTCATCCACTTCAAGCTTGTGAATCTGCACAGAGTTGGACACAACAGGGTTCAGTATAAAAAGGACTGGCTGATGAAAACGCAGCAAACACTGAAACCAAGTGAAGTATTTGGAGGTTAATCAACAAGTGCAAGAGGACACCTCATCTGAGAATTTCCTACAAAATCCACAATGTTAATGACACACACTGAAAGATCAGTTCACTGTTGGACTAGAAAGTCTCTATATGGTTTCCTCTGCAACAGGATATAAGTAAAGTAGAATATAATTGTTGTCGATGCATAATATTTCAACAAAATACAAATAATTACCTTAAATACCTTACCTTACCTTAAAAATTATGACATTGCACTTGAAATGATCATTTTTAGAGATTCTACACTACATTTACTGGTTGTAGTGAGAGGCAGAGGGAGTTTTTATAGACAGGCATGGCCTTGGCAGAGTTCAGATCGCAGATGGCTAAGAGGTAAAAAACTGTTCCCAAGTCTCCCAGTGCAGGATTTTATGGCTCTATAACGCCCGTCAGAGGGTAGGAGGGCAAACAGGTGACAACCAGGGTGGGATGGGATCTTTAAAGGATGCTGATTTCTCCGTGAAGGCAGGAAGAGCTGGAAATGCCTTTCGGTGAAGGCATTTTGTGAGCCGATGATTGTCCGGGCAGGGTGAATCACTCTCTGAAGAGCGCTCCTGTCCTTTGCAGAACAGCTGGTGTAACACACAGACATGCATTTTAAAAGCCAGTGAACTTTTAATAGAGCAGTGAAAGACAACATCAACTGCACTGACAAGATGTTCCCGTTAAGAGTCGACAGGAGGGAGAACCTCTTTTGCTCCCTGTTGACTATCACAGTGCCGTTTGCAGTTTAGTCTTCAAAGATGTGGCAACACAGAGTTTTAAACTGCAGACCTTCTCTACTATTTCTTCCCTTTTGATGTTGAAGTCAATTATCTATTACTAATAGTGATAGTGATTAAGGGCCCTGATGGGTATCTGGCTTGAATTTGGGATGAATCTGAAATGACTGGCAGGGCGAGATGATGGCGTTTGACAGAAGAAGATGGTGAACACTTGTTGATTAGCTCATTACATAACTTTTTTCACAAGCCTACCAAGGTAGTACTGCGGGAGATTTTATCTTTTGAGAACTATAAAACTTTTCAACCCTTAAAATCCTGTAATTTTAGCCTCAAACTGTTTAGATACACTTTTTCTGGACTACTGGACCCTTGCAGTTGCAGTATCATCTGCTTCTGAAATATAGTATGGCTTCAAAGGTAAATTGCATTTGCAACTGGTCTGAAATAAGTATCTGCTGAATCTACAGTGATAATTGTAGCCTGAAATGACATCATTCAAATCTCAAGAATCTTAGTTTTCCACATGTGTATAACATATGTAGGTGCTTGGAAGGGAGATCTAATAAAATACACATTTATTTGTTATTTTCCACCTATGGGACGTCTGGTACCAACAGGTTAAATATGCGTGTTCCATGAGCAAAATATTAAATGGACTTGCACCACCACCAATGAAGGAATATGTTCAACTCGCTCACTGATAGGACCACTGTAGCCACCGTGAGGTCCCCCAAATACGCACTACTTTTATACAATCTGTGCTGTCAGTGAGGGGTAGAAACATTTACAACACTTTTAAATCCCATCTGAAAAAAGGGCTGAGAACCAGCTACATCTGTTCTCACAGCTAGACAGACATTCTGCCTTGCTTTTGTATTTGAGTGTTTCATTCCTGCTATATTTTGTTACAAGTTTACATATATGCATACATGTACCGCACTCACTTTGTTTGTATCCTGTGTGATAACGGACAGATGAAAATTGTGCATCTGTCCCTTTTAAATGATAAAAATTAAAAAAAAAAAGTTTGAATAATCCGAGTGGCAGATCACACTCTTCTAGACACAGACCCTGTTGTCGCTCCTCTCATTTGGCACATCTCCACACGTTCACATTGGACACCTGAAATATTGTAGAAATGTTCCAGAGAGGTGGCATCCATGAAAGCAAATATCCACATGATTCGCTCTGGGCTTGCAGACATTTTCCACCCACCCACCTTGTGAAATTGCTGGAACATTATAAGGTGAGACAATGTGTGACCGTAGCAGTAAATAGTCTGGAACAGTAACTGCCCATATACAAGTGAGCAAACTGCTTAATTCCTCTTCCTGCTGACTTGTTGGCTGCTTTCCATTTGGCCCTCGTTATCATTGAGACGTTCAGATGCTGATACGTATTCCAAAATTTCCTCTATGCCTATATTTTCCTTGTGAAGCCCTTTGAGTTGCATATTTTTGTTTATGTAACAGATGCTATGTAAATAAATGTTTACATACACTTTGTTCCCCTACACTCCTTCCCTTTTTTGACTCCATTTATTGATTACAGATGTGTTTAACTTACGATCCATTAAAAATGAAGACCCAGCTGGTGCAAAATGCATCACTACAGAGTTGGTGACAAGTCATCTATGACCTATAAGACATACTATGGTTCGGAAGATTGATGCAATGTTGTTTTTATCCGTGCAAAGCCAGCAGTAGCTGACTTAGAAAGCAGCTGCAGCTGCCAGCATTGAAACTTTTCATCACTTTTCAGGACGACTGCAGCTTTTTGTGGTCATTGCTATGGCTTTGGTGGTATTTTTGTGTATAGGATTGCAATGTTGAGGTTGGAGAGCAGGCTATAAATATATCACAGTTCTGCATCCATATGATCCAATTATACCTTTTATCTATTTTTTACCAGACAGCAGGACATATTTGCATTTGGCCCTTTGAAATGTTAACACCTGATGCAAACAACATATAAACATATTATCATGTTTTTTCTTTCATCAGTTAACTTTTCATTGAGGAAAAATTCCTGCAGTCGAACCACCACTCCGGAGTCTGAGACATTTCCTGGAAGTCTTTTTTTATTAACAAATATTCACCTTTGTTTCAACAAACTGAGAAACCAAACATTTAAAAACAGTTTGGTATCTTCAATTTCTTGCTTTTGTGCATATCATAATTCCTTCAAGTAGTTCTTAAATGTGTGTGGATCCACATTCAGGAGTCCCCATTATTCATACGGTTTATACTTTAAGTTTTTGTGTATTGTATACACTAACCTTACTTTAGATACTGGAAACAAAGTTTAATCTTTAACTGTAGGCCTATACATGTAGGACATACTTACAGTAACTATTTAAAGAAACAAAAAACTTTGCACATCGTTTTAGGTTGCTTTGTTTACCATGTTGGATTTTCTCATTATCATCTGTTGTGTTTATCACTATCATCTGTTGTTCTCTTGACCTTCCCATTAGTGAGCTCAGTCTTTAGTCTTCTGGTTGTGACACCGAATCCTTCCTCACTCCTCTGTCGCCCTTCTGTCTCTACCTTTCTCCTCTGTGCAAATTGGCTACGCTTGTGCCTGTTCCTGTTGGGTTTAGCAGTGCTTTACATCTCTCCTAGAGAGTCACCCTGGGCCTAATGTTTGCATTCCATCTGTGCTTTATTTAGTTCACAGTCAATTAGATTACCTTTGGACAATAGTAGTGTTTGGCACAGGAAATGAGACAACTCGGGGGATTATCATGCGCTGTTTATGACACAGAAATCAGCATTGGGACCATTTTTGTGCATGTGTGCAGGTCAGCTTGCATGCCAAAACTGGAATGATAGCATGCAAATAATGACATAGGAACTCTGGATCCTTTTTAATAAACAAATAAATAGTACATTTTATCAAACACTGTGTGGAAAAATAGACTATTTGTCACAATTTATTGTATCAATTCTCCATTTTTAGTGTTTAATGATTCCTGTCTGTGTTTGTTCACTATATTAATAAATTGCTTTTTAAAGAATTACTAAATGATGGAATAATATAGCAGCTTTTCATTCAATTTTCCCCATCATTAATATTCATATAACATGTAAATAATATCTGAAATTGTGAACATTTTATTTCAGAGTCATTTTTAACACTAAATAGTTTAAAGGAATATGAAATAATCTTTTTACTTTTAATCTTTTTTTTGCTGAGCTGATATTTTGCCTCATATTTAGCAATTATTTCTAAAGTGGGACAATAACTCATTGATATAATAAAAGTCTTACATTGATCAATTGTTCACTATAGTAATTAGCCAGAGAGTTAAACTAAAAAGTAGATGTTATTAATTTGACTTATATAAAGTCAGAAATGATTTAATTAATGTTCAGAACATGAACATGCTGCTCAAAAAGAATAAAAATAAATGAAAAATATAATAGTGTATTACTAAATAACTTACAGCAGTCTGGGAAAACATCTTTAAAGCATATCACGTTTATCTTTAGTTTAACGCTCTACTTTTCCTAGTTTGCAATTGTCATTTGATTTTAAACCTAACTAGCCTTCTTCTTGTCAAGTTGGTAAGCACTTTAAAAACTAACTGGTTAAGGTCAGAAGAACATCATGGCTTGTCTTAAAATAGATCCTCTCACAATATCAGCAACATGTTAGGGACCTCCTTTTCTCACTTAATGCCTGACAAGTCCCAGCCCATCTGCGAAAGACAAACATGGTGCAGACACAAAAAGAAACCTCTGACTAACATACAGAGGCATGTGCAAGTCACTGCCCTTGGTGTTCTTCCTGTTTTTGTTGTTTGTCTTTATGAAACCTATAAAATAAGTTTTTTGGGGGGGTACAATGAAAAAAGTCTAAAAAATATTCTAAGCTGGTGAATTTAAATGGAACAAAAGATTTAAAAAAGAAGTAAATTTTTGCATAATTCTTAAATAAAAACAAAGTGGTGAGCGCCTGTGTTCTCACTCCCTTTTGGTATGATGCCCTTAAAATAGATCTGATGCTGCCAATTACCTCCAGCGACATCATTAGTTAAATAAGGCCCACCTGTGTGCAATCTAATTGTTGCTAATTATATATATATATATATATATATATATATATATATATATATATATATATATATATATATACATA